>APFE031478368.1:6212-38939 GCA_000404065.3 Pinus taeda | reverse complement strand
GAGGTCCATGGTGTTTGATGTTTGTAGGGTTTTCATTCAATAATCTGCAAATTAATTTCATTTATTGGCCTTAATTAACTTAATTTATTAATTTAATTGCAATTCATCATTTTAATACTCAATAAACTAAATTAAATTCCCTAAATTACTACCTAACTAAATTAAACTAACTAGATTAGCTAAATTGTTAACTTACTTACCTCTGCAGGCTTGCTCCTCGCTCCTTTCTCCTCGCTCCTCGCTTTTCCTTGCTCCAAACTCTTGCTCTTCAAGCTCTTCAAATTCTTCAAACATTCACAATGAAATGTTTTTAGGCCCAAGGGGCCTTTTAAAACAAATTTTTTTTTAAAAAATTTTGGTTTTTTTCGGGTCCGCGGAATTTTTTCCCGCCGACCCGCTCTCGGCCAGCTCAAAATCGCTCCCGGAGCGATTTTTTAAAGATCGGGAGCGATCGCTCCCCGATCGCTCCTGGGCTTTAAAAATCGCTCCGGGAGCGACGGAGCGGCCGCTCCCTAAGCCGCTCCCAAAATCGGCAGGGAGCGAAAATTTTCAGGTAGGGAGCGCGCTCCCAAAAATCGCTCTCGTCCGGGAGCGATTTAGGGAGCGCGCTCCCGAGCCGCTCCCGAGTTGCTCCCGCCCGGAGCGCGCTTCGGGAGCGGGTTCGAAAGGGGGGGCGGGGCGCTCCCCCGCAACTATGCTCAAGATAGAAAGTTAGTGCGTTTGGCCCTGAACAATGTCTCCTAGGAATGGAAGATCTTCGACCAATGCATTTTGGGACGAGAAACATTACCAGGGTGGGACAAAGATGTGGTCAAACCTACAGCAGGAAGAGATGAGGTGAACCTTAGTGAAGGTCTCCATCAACGACAACAACAGTAAAGGATCGAAGGTGTGAAGGAGGAAGAAAATGTGGCCCTTGCATTGAAAGGGAAAATAAAAGGTCCCAGTCAGGGACAAGGTTCGCAGGGTGAGAAGAAGAAGAAGAAGGACTTTTCCAAGATCAAGTGCTTCAAGTATTGCGAGTTTGGCCACTACAGTACCCATTACGCGCAAAAGAAGAAGGACAAGCAGGAGAAGTAGGATTAGGCAACAAAGTCCACAAAGATCGATAATCTTTCCTCTCGGCTAGAGGAATATTTCGTCGTGTATGCAGCTATACCTCCAGGAGAGAAGTGGGGTGATGGAGAGCTTTAGTCTTAGAGTTGCTGTTGAACACACACATGGCAACAACAACATAGGAAAGATAAACAGGAGAGTGCATTTATTATTATCAAACAATATACATTTATAGTACATTGTGTGACCGTTGGGTTCTACATCCCAAGGTCTCTTGGACTTCCTTAGTCGGTCCTGCTTCCACACTAACCCATAGAGGATTCGGTGTTCAACATTGCCCCCCTTAATTCGAAGGGCTATGTATGAGTCCAAGAAGAGCGCTGTAATACAAAATGTGCAAAAATGCATGGCAACACTAGGCTGAATATGCTCTCTGAAATGTTGGTATAAAGGGCGGTGGATTAAGGATGACCACCAACACTGGAACGCTTAGCGTAGTTCCCGGAACTCTTCCAAGTCTGGCATGAAGCTCAGGTCTTCTACTAGAGGAAGTGCTTCTAATGTTTTGAAGAGGGAAACTTTCAACCATGGAAGGGAGGTCTCACCTTGCATAAGAGGGAGAATCTCAACTTGAAAAGGGAGGTCTCAACCTGTGATGGTTTAAGGATTACCACCAACTTCGGAATGCTTAATGCGATTCCTGGAACTCTTCCGAAACTAGCAAGAAGATGAAGTCGTCTGCTAGAGGAAGTGTCCCCAATTCTATTCTTGGAACTCTTTCGAAATTGGCAAGAAGCTGAAGTCTTCTGCTAGAGGAAGTGTCCCCAATTCTATTCCTGGAACTCTTCCGAAACTAGCAAGAAGCTGAAGTCTTTTGCTAGAGGAAGTGTCCCAAATTACCAACTGAAGGCATGCTCAGGGGCATCTTTGTTTCTGGCTACAACTCTAAATCTGGTATGGCAGGTTGTGGCTCAGGCTCGCTTGATGTGGCTTTAAAGCTTGTAGATGACCTTCATTTTCCCTCCTATGAGATACAAGGTGAGATGATGGAGAAAGCTCAACTGCAAGACTGTTCAATACTCTTGAACAATTTCTGACATGTGACTGAAATATCTTCTTGGCTATTGATGCCCATTGCCAAGAAGCGATCCGTCCAAGATGAATCTTTGTTCTTGCAGGAGGTTTGTTTCTGAAGCATCTGTTTGAAGAATGACTAGTTTTATGACACTGCTTACATGGATGAAGATCAAAATAGTGATCTTTCATATGGCCAACTCAGCCATAGTGTTGGCATTTCACAATTTGTTGTTGTGGAAGAGGAGCAGAATCTAGAATAGTTGGAGGTGAACTGTCATGAGAAGCAGGTGAAGATGAATTGTCGTGAAGAAATCCAGCACTTTGAAATTGGATTGGTTTGGAGTAGTTTGGAATATGAAAGGACACGTCCTTGTCATATCCAAGACCAGTTCTGTGCTTGTTGTGGACAAGCTCTTCCCAAGGTCTGATGACCGACTTGGGAAGTGCAGGCTGAATTTCTGCTTTTGCATGCAAATCTGTTGTTGCATTAGGTAATGAGTACTGCAGTGTGAAGTTTCCTGAGAAGGAACTAGTGCAGACTCAACTCAAAGAAGATCGAAATCTTTGGAAGTAGAGACCCTTAACACGTATGATGCAAAAGTCAGCTGCAGATGATGTTCGCTATCTCCTTTACATTTATAAAAAAATGTTTGGAAAATTGGAACCTCCTTCTCGATGGCAACTTGTTGTGAGAGGATCACGAATTAAATAGCCGCAGACAGTGAACCTTAAAGGGCCAAATACATGAATCGACGGTTGGGCTTCATTTGACGTGTCAATAGGATGACCGTGGTATTGTTCTAAGTCTCTATCACGGATTGAGTCCAAGTTCAGTTGTTGTCCTCTTCATCTTGTGCGAGTTTCTCTGCTCTCCACGCCGCTGCAAAGCTGTTCTGCGGTGCTTTTGATTCTCCAGACTTAGGCAGTTATTTTTGTAAGAAAATTTAGTTGCAAGTTCAGTTTGTGTCGCTGGTGCTATAGGGGCTCTCCTTTCTTAACATATTTAGAAAACTGTGATTGATACTTATCTGGCTCATCTTCTCTTTCTCTCAATGTCTTCATGTATGAAGAGACGTGACATCCAAAAATATACTTTTGATGGACCTCAGCATCCAAGCTCTTGCTTTCCTTGTTATAACTAGCAAAACGCTTGTTGCTGTGAGGAATATCTAATCCTCCATCCAAAGCACCCTTTAGAGCTCCGAAAACTCTGTTGCCAGTGGTGGTCCTCACAAGACCTATGTCCAACAAAACTCTGAATGGTAATGTTCACTTTTATGTTGCAGAAGAAAATCGGCAGATATAATAGCATTCAACACACAGAGGCAATGTCAAGAGTTTCTTATCCATCGGTGGGCATACAATTAAGACTTTAATGGAACATAACAACACTTAGGATGTTTCTGGCATCTCAAGTCCGTATCAGTGAAATTACAGTATCGAATCTATTTGCAGTGACTTCGTTACAACACACTTGGATGTTTAAACAACACACATATTATCTTAGGCTTCCATCTAAGTCAAGATCAAGCCCCGCAAAGATGGTCTTTAGCTCTTCTATTCGTTCCTCTGATAGGATTTTCTTGCAACCCGTGGGGATTTGGACAAACAATCTAAATAGATATTTGTTTTTGACATGAGATACACAATTATGATCAATGCCATTGCTGGCACAATTTCATATTCTATGGAAACTTGCATTTGAAAGAAACAAACATTTAGTATCAGAATACTCCGACGCCATTGAAACTCTACTAGACAACAAAAGCACCTGTACAAGCTGTGGCTGGTGAAGCATCTTGTCGTTTATTAGCTAAAGCATATATCTTGGTAATGAATTTGAAGAAGTCCCTCCATAGAAGCTCAAATGTCAACCAATTTAATCAGCCCTGACCAAAATCAACAACAAAACTTTTCCCAGAGAAGATGAAATAGATATTTTCTCGCTTTTCTTCAGTTGTTCAAACATGTAACGTGGTGAAAGACAACCCATGGCCAACCAAGGTGATATCTTACATGAGAAGTTTGCACTATACTGACTTTCTCCGGAACCATGCTTACCAAGCTTGTTGGGTGGCTCTCTACATTCTACGACAAACTTTTTAAGCCTTTGCAATGCTTCTGATTCACCTCTAGCAAGAGATGCATTAGCAGTCGTCTTGTTATCCCCATTTTTCTATATCGCAGGGTTTCACACCAGGGTTCACCCATGCTCTGTGCATCATATCACAGTTGGGCCATTCCAATGCATCAACAATCAATAGACATCAACGCACATTCCAATGTTCACTTCATTATAGCACTAGAGCAACGTACACACACACCAAACTATTCGATGCAGAAAGCAGAGAATAATGACAGGAGAATAAGAGTATGGCAGAGGTGTCAGGATGAAGGGGAAACAAAGGGCTTTACTGTGCATAAGATAGAACAGAATGAAAGATAATTATTTGCGAGGAATTTTTATGATAGCTACATAGAGAGCAGCGTATTGGGGTGTTATGTTGCAGATTTCAGAGAGCAACGTTCAACTTGGAGCAGCTGTCAGGAGTAGTGATACCAGCAAAAAGGGTACACAGAGGAGAGGCAGTAGATTTCTGACAGATAGTAAATTAATGGAGCGTTACAGATAGTGGGTAGAACTGGGATGTAACGCACAGGTTGACGAGAGGGCAGATGGGTCAGGTTTCAAACTAGAGGAGCGCCCAAGTGGAGCATGTTAACATCATTGCTATCACTGGATGACTGAGCAAATAGAGAAATGACAGACAAATTCTGGAAAATCTGAAAATGCCTAGGCCTAAACTTGGCTCATAGTAATTATGCAAGGCAGGATTACACTTGCTGCTTTGATAGCATGTTAAACACACACATGGCAACAACAACATATGAAAGATAAATAGGAGAGTGCATTTATTATTATCAAATAATATACATTTATAGTACATTATGTGACTGTTGGGTTCTACATCCCAAGGTCTCTTGGACTGACTTAGTCGATTCGGCTTCCACACTAACCCATAGAGGATTAGGTGTCCAACAGTTGCACAGTTTCGAGAAGGGTCTAGCGCAGATGCGACAAGGAGATCGTTCCAGATTGTTGCAGCATGACCATACATTTGCTAAAGGGGCCCACAATATTTAGTAACAAGAGGATCAATGTTAATTGGTGCAGTTAGTTCCAAAGTGACAATCATAGACTAGTTGCAGTTAGATGCTGAGGAGCGCAAAGTAGTGTTGATAACAGTGCAAGAGGCATAGTGTAGAGTCAACAACAATGCATATTTCCTAGTGGAGTGGAGAGTGTAGAGACTAGTAGCAGGTAGAGACTCAACAGAGAGTTGTAGCCCAAAGACATAGTTGATTCAAATCCTTCTCAGTTGTAGTAGTTGCAGTAGTAACAACGACAATGAGAGGGAGTGTTAGTTGGGTTGCAATGCAGATGTGGAGTTGGTCGCAATACAAGTTGTACACCTTCCTCGCTAAAAGGGAGTGTTAGTTTTTGTAGCATTGGATGGTGTTTTGGGTTGGACAGTTGTCAGATAGGCTAAGAAACACTTGGACTCCAGGACCCAGAAAAGGTTTCAGGACAATCCACCTAAAAATTTCTTAATTAAGTTAATTAATCAATAATTAATTTTTTCCTAACTTAGGGAAAATGATTAATTAACAATAATTAATTCAGGAAGGTGATATTTCTTTAGAAACTCACATATATTGACTAGGAAATGATCTCAACCATTGATTAAGTTTTAATCTTGGCCATTGGAGTCCCAACTGGAGGTTATAAGAAGTTGTTGATGAGTAGATGGAGGAATACTCCTGAGATCGATTTCCTTGGGCAGTTCAACTTTCCAGAGAGCAACAACATTCTACCGGAAGGGTTCAAGCCAGAGTGGGGACGTAGAGACAGAGAGGGGCAGAGACAATGAGTCTAGATGAAGATTTCTAGTTCCGTAGGGTTAGAAAGAGAAGGGAGGAAATATTCTCCAGGAGGCTTCATGGAGGCAGTGTAGGGCCTCAAATGAGTAGTTTGGTTTAGCTGAAGGGGAGGACGTCTTTAGTTCCAAAGGCTGGGAAGATTTTCAAGAAGGTCAGAGAAGCATTTTCCCAGTCAGTAGTAGGTTGGACAACTAGATTGGCAACTGATTCAAGCAGAGCATTTGGCAGGTAGTGTGGGGGTGACGCAGAGCCTGCGAAGACCAGTTTGGATGGCTAGTTTTTCAGAGGTTAGATAGTGTTGGGATTGCTTAGAGAGTGGGTAAAATCCCTCAGTATATTTTTGCTAGTGTTTCTCTTGGTTAGATTCTCCAGTTTGGCGACATTTATTGTACTCATAATTTTCTCTATATTGCTAAATAATAAAAACCCTCAGCTATTGCACCAATTTTCCCACATTGTGTTTTTCCTGGGACTTTTTTCCAGAAACAACGATGTTATATTTTGTGTGTGTGTGCTAATATTTTATCAGTTTCTAGTTTATCTTCCACAATATTTATTTTGGTGAAAATTGGAGTTGTGAATTATTGGTTGTTTGTCATAGCAAATAAACTGCTAATTAATTTATAGTTAGAAGAATAATTTCTAGTTGCTACAATAGTTGAAAATTTTCACAACTATCGATGTGGGCATACCAGGGTTTGGGGGCTTGCTTCAAACCATATTGTTCTTTCTTCAACTTGCATACATGAGTCTTCCTGTCTTGAACTTCGAGGCCCAGTGGTTGCTCAACAAAAACTTCTTCTTGTAGTATGCCATGAAGAAATGCAGTCTTCACATCCATCTGGTGAAGTGTCCATCCTTGACTAGCAGCATGGGCAACAATAGATCTAATAGTCATATAGCAGGCAATGGGTGCAAATATATCATCATAATGTTCTCCCCATTTCCGAGTAAACCATAAACCTCACTTTATATTTCTCAATACACCCATCAACTCCATGCTTGATCTTGTATAGCCACTTCAAAGTCAGAACAAACTTTCTTTTGGGTCTCGGAACAACATCTTGGACATCTTTCTTCATAATAGACTTGTACTCTTCGGTCATATCATCATTCCAGACTTGTTCTTCCACTACTTCTTCAAAAGTGGGAGGTTTAATCTCTACGATGGAGCTCATAGCTACAATGTATCCATGGTACCAACATGGTTTCTTGCTTTCTCTAAAGGTTCCTCTAGTAGCGACATGTTTCTCAGTATACTACAATGTATCACAATGTCGAAGTGGCCTCTTCCTGGTAGGGGGATCATATGGAGGAGGATTTAGGGTGTCCATAGGCTCCATGGGGTCATCAACAACATCTAACTCAGGCATAGAAGGGCCATCAAGAAGGTCCACATCGTCATCCTTCTTTTAATAGGGGGAGGAGGAATATCCTTTGCTTTTCCAAGGGCATTATTACTGCTCAAACCCGCAGGGGTCCTAGGAGAGGATCCTATAGAGAAACTACTAGGTCAAGGGGCAACAATGGAGAGATAGCCCAATGTCACCTTAGATAAGGCTCCCTGCTCTTTACGAACTTTCATCGATGGTAGGAGACCTGGTATAAGAGGAATAACAATGATAAATGGACCAATGATGGGATACAGAGTGATTCCTAAAGCCTATTCACAAGAGAGACTCAATTAAATAGCTTAATTGCTTGAGAAGCAAGGTGATGGGCTCTCTAAGAAGGGCTATGAGGATACCTGGGCATAGGGTTGGAAGATATGCCTTGACAAGAGGCTTCCTAGACTTAAGGATCCTTATGGAGAAATGGATTCTATGCAGTCCTTGTGGAATTTGAGTTATAAAGTTGCAGGGCCACAAAGAACCTAGGTGGACGCAAACTAGGTCAAGGGTATGGAGTTGATCGAACAAAGAGGGGTTTGACCTAATTAGGGAAGAGAATAGGATCAAAGAACTAATTTTCTTTCGAAATTGTAATTCAATGTTCCAAGTGAGGACACTAACCCAAAATTAGTGTAGGGAGAGAAATGATCCTCGAGCTAGTGCTCGCGATATCTCAGGTTTCCACCGTCGGATTGTGCTTAAAATTGGAGGACCCCTTAAGAAGACCCTAGCGCAATTGTGGACCAATATTCAAGGTGTGATGCCCTAGGAGACTTTCTGGGTTTAGGCCTAGAATTGGGAAAAGTGAAGAAACAAGAGGGAAATTTGAAAACCAAAGGGATATGAGGATTAGTGCCTTAATGCTTGGGCTTAATGGAGTCAAGATACACATAGATCAAGAATTTTCGTGTGCTAAGGAGACTTGATTAATATTTGCTAGCTTCTCCAAGGGCAACAACTAGGTCAATAGGGATTTATACTTCAAATTTTCCAAAGGGATGAAGTTTCGAAGTCTTTCACCCTTAAGAGGTGCCTCTAGGAACATTCATCCAGTCTCTTGCAGTACAACAGATGCATTAAATCACTTATTCAAGGTTCCCATAAGAATTTCATGTTTACTTCAACCCACACATGAATAATGATAAGAATAACATGCAGTAAACCAGTAAAATAACAAGAATACCATCAAAATTCAACTTACATGAGAGAGAGATTTTATCCATTCATCAACTTTGCATTAGAAAGAATCTACAAAGACAATAGCGAAAACCCAAACATGATAGTGCATCAAGATAACTTCAAAAGTTCCCCTAGAAAAAGTGTGAAAATATCACAAGAGATACTAATCCAATCTAAGTGATGATGATGAAAATTTATCATCTCACTTTTTTTATACAATCCTCTAAGGTATTCAAATGGCGTAATTTGGACTAATGATGCCCCTAAAATAAAATAGTGTGCATAATAACAATACTTTTGGTGACAAGCCCACCAAAATAGAGCAATAAAACAAGAATAAGCTTGTCAAGAGGGAAAAATGATCAATAAACTGACTAGTTGGGTCTTTGAGGAGGCCAAATGAAGTCCCACGGGTGCCATGATGTAAAGTAAGATTCCAAATATAGTGGATAAGGGGTTGGCCCCTTGTTGTCCAAGCAAGAACTTTTGGTTCCTCCAAGTGTGTGTGGGGGTACAAGGACACCCTCATGGGTCTCCAAGTAGATCAGAAATGCCTGTAGACCATCTATAAGGTCTAGGATGATGACATAAGCCCTCCCTCGTTAGCTAGAGACATCTTCTGGACCCTGGAACATTTTCCAAGTGTATGGTGCATGTGTGTAGCCGGTTGGACATGGTGAACCATGTGCATCATCCTCATTCAAAAGGTGGAACACGAGAAATCGATGAGTGGTGTTGGGGATCCATGAAGTACTCTCTACTATGGTGGAGGCCCATGCCTCTCAACCGTCACCTTACAAGTGCCAATATGGCCCTTTGGAGGGCTAGGACCTTGTATCGGGTGACCAAGCCATATATGGAGACCCACTTGCAATCGTGCATAAGGTCCAATGCGTCCCCTTTCCCTCCAATACACCGAATCATTAGAATATTAAAGTAAAAGAGTTGACAAGTCATGGAATCAATGAGACACTTCATGGTGGCATGTCCTTCCATAGTGGGCTTTGTAAAGTGCCATCAACCTCAATAAAGGGCTAATGAAGGACCCTATTAGGCAGTTTCAATGTTTAAAGGGGGTGACATGTCCATGGTACATCCCACAAGTGGTAGGTGGCAAATGATATAGTAATGGAACAAATTGGGGATTGGGGGATTCATCCAGATCACATGTCATGGTACAGGGGTAGCTATAATAAGGGAAGTGCACACCTAGGTATGTGAGTGTAGGATGGAGCAAATCGTGGTACATGAGTTACCTTTAGTTTTGTTTTTCCACCCTTCTTCATATGCCTTTTGCCTTTGATTGATTTTTCTTCATAACTGCTCTGGGCTCCAGGGGATGAAAGCATGATTGTAGCATATGGCAGTGGATACACCCTTAAGATGGAGTAGTTCATTGCTAACCAGTGGTTGGGATAGTCATGGGTTCCTTAATGATGGAGGGGCCTCATCTAGGGCCCATAAGAACTAGGGTGATGGCCATGGATAAGGGGCAGAGCTCATGTTTGGCTTTTGCCCATGTGATAAATTTTTTATTACCTGACCATATTTTGCATTTTGTGGTATTTTTCTTGTTGAGAGTGGCCAAATTGTGCTTTTTCTTTTCTTTTTAGCTACATCAACCTCCGGGCATCGTTCCAGGCTCGAACCAAGGTGTTGACAAGGGGAGGGGGAGGCTAACCCTATGTGGACCCAGTAAACACATGTGGATCCGGGTGGGAAAATAGATGAATATGGCTAAAATGAGTGGAAGGGGGTGATGTATGTGGTTTCAGGAAGCGGGACCATGCAACGAAAGTCAGGATTTTTCAAGAAGTGCCAATCCTAAAGATAGTGGTAAATAAAGGAGATTCCACGGGACTAGGATACAAGGTTAACCACAAAATTGGGTAGTGGAGATGAGTACAGACCTAGCCCACTCTTTTTGCCGAATCCTCCCACCAATCCATGCCCTAAGGTGCCCATGAGAAGTAATGTAAATTACTCAACTATACCAATGAAAAGCCATACCTTTGGGGTCGCGAGGCCCACCTTGAAACACACAATCATAACAAGTGGGCGAGGGACCACATGGTTGGCTCAAGTGGCGGAGATAATGGCACATTGAGCTATTTGGTGGCTGCAAGGGGCTGTTGGCTACAGACTGAGGATCATCTAGGAGAAATTCTTTCTCCTATATACACTGCCCACGTGTGGTGGGTAATATGCATCATCTTCAGTGAAGGTCACATCTCCTCTAAACTCAATTATCCTTTGACCATACACATATATTCTAAAAGCTTTAGAATTATCACAATATCCAACAAATGTACCTTTCTTCCAGTGGCTTCCAGCATGTTCCTCTTGTCCTTTGACACATTAAAGTACAAGGGGTAGCCAAATATCCTCAGATGTCCAACATTGAATTTCACACTTTGAACACTTCTTTGGGAGTCTCGTTGCCCAGGGCTTGATGAGGAATCTAGTTTTGAACATACAATGATGTATTAGTGGCTTTGCCCCAAAGAAACTTTTGAACAACTTTTGATCATGCAACATGGCTTGGGCAACTTCCATGATGGACCTATTCTTTCTTTTAGCCACACCATTATACTTAGGATTATAGTGTTGAGAAAGTGGGAGACTTATCAATTTTACATTAGATTTCTCTTTCATAGTAACTTCTTGTGAATTAGTTGGCTTCCTATTATAATATTTATTCTGCTTTATTTCATCAAACAATTACAACTTTTGATCATGCAACATTGCTCGGGCAACTTCCATGAGGGACCTATTCTTTCTTTCAGCCACACCATTCTGCGCAGGATTATAGTGTTAAGAAATTGGGAGACTTATCTATTTTACATTAGATTTCTCTTTCATAGTAACTGCTTGTGAATTAGTTGGCTTCCTTTTAATATTTATTCTGCTTTGTTTCATCAAACAATTACAATAGCATAAACATGAATATCACAGAAACAAAAGTACAAAGGATATAGGCTCTCAGCCAGGGAAAAATCCCTTTCGTAGGGGAAAACCCAGTCAAAATATCTTCTTATAAATCAGATCAAAGTGAGACATCTAAGAGCCATGACCACAAAGGAACCTCCACATCTAGATGCCAAGTCAAACCTTCTAGTCTGCTGAACAAATTCATCATCAAGATATCAACAATGAGACTTACCTGTTGTAAAATATAACTAGGTTCTGTCTTCATAATGACATGTAATTATGATCTTTGTAAATTATGAAAAGAAGAGAATAACATTATTTTTGTAATGCCTTGCTTCATGGGTTTCATGAGCAAGAGTTTTTATCTAGTTGGCTCCCATTGAGAGCCTTAAGGACTTATTATTAGAGTCAAAGAATTAATGTCATGTATGAAGAGCTCTTCTTATGCATGTGTCAAAATATATATGAGTCTATTAAAGTGTCTAGAAGCCCTCCAAAGATAAGAACAGTCCTCCTCTTCAAGGCAGCCTCCAAACTGTATGGAAGAACTCATGTCGGCTCACCTCAAATAGACACACCTATTCGACAAGCTCAAATCGGCTTATTTATAGAGGGAAACCACTATATATAGGCGTGAACACACTTCACATTTCGACAGTGAAATTTCGCATATCTCTGTGATTTTGGATGGGTAATAATGAAATAAAGTTAAGATGGATATGTCTGAGATTTCAGTGAAGAAGTGACAGAAAAGGAGGTTTGGATCACCTCCAATTCGAATTGATATCTCGGTGAAGGCTTCAATTTAAATGCTATAGTTTGAAGGCTACAATTCTGTGGGAGAGCAATGGAATTTGGATCCCTCTAAGATTCAAATCACAGGGACAATAATAATGTGACAAGTTCAGATGTCTAGTTATGAATAGGAATGAGTTCGAATACAAAGGGACAACAAGTAAAATGATAAGGGAGCATCGAAGGGTAAGGACTAAAGAGAATCTTGGATCTCTCTCAGAACTCAGATCACAAAATAGAGGATGTATCCTTGAATTTGGATCACAGTGACTAGTTTAGATCAAGTCGTTACTTGAAGTTCGGATCTTTGCTAGGAAGAAGTCTCAAGTATTCAGAGCTATCTTTGATGACATGACAATTTATTGTCATGATAAGAGATGATTGCAGTTGATGCTATGAATAAGGTCAAAGTGGAAGAGAAGTTGAGAAGAAGAATGATTGTCAAGAGGTCTTGTGTCTTGGTCTTGGGGTGGCTAATAGGTCAAATGTCTTGGTCTTGGTATTCGTCAATTGCAATCTCTATAAGAACTTGTGCGGTTTCCTTCTCAAAGAGTGAGAGGTTTTGGCCTTGGCTCATAGCCTACATGTTGTGTCTCTTGTCTATTTATGTTCATGCATTGGTTATTGTTTGATGAATAAGAATACTAATAATCTAACATGAAGAAGATCCTAATCTATACAAGTAAAAAGCATTCACAAGCAGTCACTAATAAAAGAGAAATCACCTAATGCTAGTGGCCTAGATTTCTCAACATTACCAAGGCAAATTTTCCACATATTTCATCTAAAAAAGAGACTCTTTTTCTATTTTAGATTTCACCCCTCGACTTTGTGTCTCTTCTTCTGCGAAATTTCAAATCCAAAACACATTCAAGTGTATGTTCAAATGAGCTCATATCATCTTCTATTTATTATAGTGTCCAAAAGGGTGTGAACAAACATGTCAATTGGGGCAGGGCCGACTTGGCATCTAGAAGGGTATTTAACCCAAAAATTACATATTAAAAATTCTTTTCTCTTTTTCTTTACAATGGGTCCAAATAGGACTTTGATTCTTTGATTTACAAATCCTATAAGCATGAAAAACATGCTTTATCTAAAAAATAATAATAATAAAATTCTTGAGCATGAAAGCCATGCTTTGAAAAAATACATTTTTTACTTTTACTTTTATTTTTTGCTTTTTACATAAAATACATAATGGCACAATTATGAAGATCGAAACTAGTTACATCTTTCCACACTCCCTCTTAACTAGGGAGACATTCATAATTTCACAACTGATACAACGATGACCTCAAGTTGAAATGTTCTAAGAAGTGTATCATAATCAACATATATAATGCTAGAGATATTGATACAATCTAGGCTAACTGGCAAGGTATCAACCCAGGCTACCTTCAAGGTACCAACCCAACAGGGATCTAGGTGTCATCTAGTCTACCTGCGAAGACACCAACTCAATAGTGATCCAAGTGTCATCTAGGTTACCTGCCAAGACACCAATCGTAACAGGGATCCAAGTGTCATTTAGGCTACCTGCCAAGACATCAACCCTAACAAGTATCTAGGTATCGTCTAAGCTACCTACCAAGTTGCCAACCCTAAGCACCATCATACGAGCCAGTTAGCGTAAGGTACAACTTATAATCATGATCCGGTGCCTCATCCTAATGGTATACAAATTAGTACAAATTTGTCATTACCAAGATCAAACTTCTAAGAACATCTATTCTTGAGGAGTACCAATCTCAAATTCTTACCCAATTCTTTAGTCCCCATTCTCTCCTTATGGACTTCACTAGACATACAATTGCTATTCATGGCCAATGCATGATAGATGAAGTAGAGAAGCATGTCCATCATCACTCCCTCTCAACCAAGGGGGATATACACGTTCTTCCACACATAAAGGGAATATATCCATGTTCCCTTTGAACTAGGGAGATGTGTCCAACATCAACTACTTATATCTTCTAGTGGAGCTCATAGAAGTAGTAGCTACACATGCTCCTTCTAAAGCATCATCATTTTATCGGAGAACTTCGACCTTCCTGAACATCATGGAGCCATCCTCTAGCACTTGTGACAGGGTTCATGTCATCAATCTTGCACATCACTTTCGTGTTGTCATCATCAATGAAGGAATTATATTGAGCCTCTTCACGCTGATCATGGCTTCCATATGAAATTGATCTCCTTGTTGTTGCATGAACTTGATCTTCAGGTTATATTCTCACATTGCTACTTTTTAATTGCAAGATGAACCCATCTTGACTTCATACTTGCCTCAACATTCTTCATATATTCCTCCAATATCCTTCTAGGTAGCGAAACAATATGTTAACCAGATAGCCAACAACAATTATTAATATTAGACTTAGCTCATCATGATGACCTCATCAAAGCATCAACATCCATCTCCATACGAGTCTTCCTTGATGCATCAAAGTGCCCAAGGATCGAGCTTGATTACCAAGTGGTAATGTCTTCTTGGAGTTGTCATGGTTAACTTCTTTTCTTTTGAAGACTATGGTTGATGCTGATCAACGTTGTTATATTCATGCAATCTGTGAGAGAGTCTTGATCTCTATTCATTCCAAAATGCCTTTTGAGCATCATGCAACCACATGGAAGAATTAGCAAGCACATTCATAATCAATTCTTCCTTCATCATTCCTATAGATATGAACCATGCTCTAGGGAAGAATAACTTCAAATATGCATACATGTAATCATCTAGTCATTCCGAGATCACTTCTTATATTTGTCAGCAATAAATTTTCTTTTCCTAGAAAAGAAAAACTTTTATTATAACTTGATCATTAACATTCCTTCACCCTATAGATATATTTTTTCCAACTTGATGGAATATATATATATATATATATAGAGAGAGAGAGAGAGAGAGAGAGAGAGAGACACACACACACACACACACACACACACACACTAGTCATAATGCTATTTTAAGAATCTTTCATAATGATGAATCTTTATAAGATTTTGATGATCTTTCTTTGCAGGATGACTACCCTCAACATGATGTTAGAAGATGCTAGGATGAATAACAATATGCAATGTGGTCTTGTTTTTCTCATTCTCTTTAAACTAGATGATCTTTCCCAAAGCAAACCAAGCAAGAAGATTCCAATATTTCTACTATCAAGTTCTTCTATCTATGATGCCATACAAAATCAAGACTCTGCAGTGATGCATGCTTACTCTTTTCTTAGTATCATTTCCTTCATGCTCATCATTGCTTTTATTTTCATCCTTCTTATCTAGCTTCCTTTATATGCCTGCAATTTTCAATAATACAACCATGCACAATATACAAAGACAAGAGTATGATATCAAATCTAGGGTTTCCATGATGACTTGAGGATGAAGTCCTAGGGTTCTTAAATACAAATCCTAATTCCTTGAACTTACCCTTGATAAGGTTTTTACTTTCAATGGCAATATCAACCCTAGGGGTTATTGTCGCCCAAATTGTATAGGTGAATGTGACGACGACTCACGGTAGGGGCTATCACTCTGATCCTTGCCCTCTCCTTTCTCGCTGTCTCCCTACAACAGGCTATGGGGGGTAGTCCCACGAAGTTTGATGATGAGAGACTTGTAGGGAACCGACTAGTCCGGGATACACAACTAAATGACCTAGCAACCTGGTTAATGATGATTTAGCAAGCTTAATTATGATCACAATTATATTAAATTATTTGAGAGGCCAATTCCTTATAGAGTCAAAACTACTTTATTAATATAAATTGGTGGCCAAGTTACGGATGAACAGTTGTTGCTTATGGTGCACACTATCCTATATGAAATGCGACACCTAGATCTATGTGAAGTGAAAATTATTGGGTAATTTTAAGTTAAATGCCTACCTATGTGAGTCCTTTCTCTCAACAGTTTGAAACTAGTTTCTAGTGTAGGTTGTGGAGAGAAGCCCAAAGAAAGATAGCAAAGGCTATATTAATAATGCCTTCCCTGGAATTATAACCACCTGATGCCTCCGACGGTGCAGCGATTGTGGCTTTGACAACTGCAAGGTCACTGTGTTAAACACAAGAGAGGGTCTAGATTTCACAAGCTGGGTGAGAAAGGTGGTCCTAAAGTCTTTCAACCAAGCCTGTGCTTGTAGGTAAGTTAATTAATGCAAGGCTAATCCTGAAATGCAATTGCAAGATGAGTGATTAATTTAGGTGAGACTGTTAAGTGTTTTAAGTACTTAAAATCGAATTTTCGAAATAGCAATATTCAATTTAGAGCAAAAGAAGTACTTTAGCAATTATACAGACAATCTTCAGCAAAAGTAGTGCTAAATGAACCAAATAGATGGCGCGATAAAATGTTATGTGAAAGCAATTTCAAGAATAGCAATCACACAATGGACAAATATCATAAACGCACAAATCCAATGCTTCTCTTAACGAGATAAGAATGCTAAATAGACAGTAATAATCTTTCAACACAATTAGCAATTTCTTGAGATTACTTTGATGCAAAAATTGCTCTTATCACAATATGATAATCAATTAGGTGCCTTAAGAGGGAATTGGTTTGCAAGGTTATAAATGCAGATGTGATGCTCTCTTGCAAACACAATGTTAGTGCCCTTATTTCAAAAATGAACTTGCAAGAAATGCTTATTCCACCATACAATGAAGGGTAATGTAACTATCTATCCAATAGCCAATGATAACAATGAAAAGTAAGAATTCCTTTAAGACCAATATCACAACATTCACAGCTATCCTTTAGTTAATCAATGTATCAATGCCCCTTTATGTCAATGAGCAAAAGGGAGCATAATATTCATCAATAAGATTACCGTTTACCCTTTAGATGTGAGTGACAATTAAGAGAGCAAGAGACAACTTGTGACAGAAGTAAGATATGCTAATTCAATCAAGAATGCCAATTGACTTTAGAGCACTTGTTAGTTAGTTGAGGATGCAAACAGTGAATGCTTGAGTGCAAAGTGCACTGGATGCAAGAGATGGAATCCAAGAAGATATTCAGAACAGTCCTCTCTAAACGCAAGAGACACTAAGAAATGGACTAGCCCAACAATGCAAATGCCTCACAAATGAGATGGGATAATGGTTAATTAATTCTTATACCACTGTGGTCAAGCTTATGATAAAGCCTTAAGATGCATATATCAGACCTCCAATTAACATAATAGTCTTTCAAAATATTACAAGAGATGCCAAGCAAATGCAACCCCAACCATAAAAAAAATGATTTACCAATGATAAGAGATGACTGCAAACTACTTATTATGTCACTGTTATGTATTTTTGCCACTGCTGTAGGTGACTTAGTATGGCTGTAGGTGATTATTTCAAACCTTGAAATTTAACGACAGTCCTCCAAATTTTACTTATATGCAACCAATAGAACCACAACATAAATGTTTATTGCCTAAAGTGAATTGTTAATGAGTTTATGATTATTTTAGATGTGTTCAGGCCTTTAACCTACCACTGTCAACAACATGCTTCAGAATTATATATGAAACAGTGATGAGGCAAAAAGAGAGTTAGAGGGAAAACCACTAGGCCTGGCCTTGTTTGATGGCTAGTTTGTTTGTGAGACTCTTCCAAAGAGATTGCCCACCTGTAACCACCAAAATGAGCTCCAAAACAACTTGATACCCCTGCAAAACAAATTGTTAGACAAAATACCAATGTTAACAAGGAGATTAAGGTGATATGGCCAAGGAGGGAGGAAACGATAGGGCTAGAAAGGGAAACGATGAGGGCAAGAAGGCCTAGGAAGGCCACAGCTTGGAGAAACCCGATGAGATTTATCTTGGTCGAGGAAAATACATAATCAAGATGTTACAAAAGTTCAGTATGATGGATTCCAAGCCTATGACTACTCCCATGATCACAAATCTCAAGAAGTTAAGAAGCTCCGACTCTAGTCTCGTTGATCCTACAAGCTATCATAAGTTGGTGGGCTCTTTGATGTACTTGGTAATCACTAGACTTGTTATATGATTTCCTATAAATGTTCTTAGTCAATTTCAGTTGGAACCTCGTCATGACCATTGGATAGCTATCAAACATATCTTGAGATACCTACGTGGAACAATTCATCACTGCTTGAAGTATGATGGAAAAGAGGCTAAGTTAACAGGTCTTACCGATTCCAATTGGGGTTGTAGTGAGATTGATAGAAGAAGCACTATTGGTGCTTGTTTCGGTGTGGGATTTGCAATGATTTCATAGATGAGTAGAAAACAAGATCCTGTTGTGTTAAGTAGAGCTGAAGCTGAATATTTTGATGCATGTGAAGTAGGAAAAGAAGCTGTTTGGTTAAGAAAAGTCTTGTCATCTTTGTTTGGAAATCCTCTAGATCCTATAGTAATATATTGTTATAATCAAAGCAGCATCAAGATGTTTGAAGACCTCATATTTCATGCTAGGACTGTTAAAATTGGCAACTAGGGCCAAACTCCACATGGGTGATCTTATTTATGACAGCAGATATTTTTCTCAGATTCCTCTCTTTGAGAGGTGTAGGATTGATCTAGAGATCATCTGATTCCTACATGTACAAATGAAGTTATGAATTTATTTGGATTATGGATAAATTGTCAAGGTCAACCAACAAACTTATGTAGGCCCAGAAGCGCACCAGTGACGTCTATGCATCCTCAACATTGCTATAAATACATGATGACTTCGCCTCATTTGGACACACTCATCTTCACACATCTCTCTCTCTCTCCTCATTGATTGGGTACGCATTTGTGGCAACATTCTCTCTCCACACGTGCGAAGGAAAGAAGGAGAAATTTCTATTTTGGGCATTGACTGCATTGACCGAAACCATACGTTAACCAACAACGTTGACTCCTTTGACTGCGTTTTTGTGAGGGCTATCTCTGTTTGGGCAGGGCACATTTCTAGGCATAGAAATCGAGGCTAAACATTGACTTTGACTAGTGTTGATTGTAGCTAGGGTTGACTGCAGGTGGGTTGTTTGACCATATTTTGATTGGGCTCCTTTTCGGCTGATTCATCATGTTGTTTGGAGGCTGAAGTTGACTGAAGTTGACCAAATTGTTGCGGGTCAATTCTGCCCTATTGACCAACGTTGACTTTTCTGGTTAGGGTTCTTTTGCTGCTGTTATAAATTATCAGATTTGTAAATTGTACTATTTCTCTCTCAGCTGAACTATTGAAGACTATAAAAAGAATTGATCAAGGGTTTCCACACATTGGGGTTTGTCCCTGGCTAGTGCCACATCTTGTGTCCTCTTGTCTTGGCTTGTCTTCTACTGTTTATGTTTATGTTCTATCTGCATTTTACTATCATGCTGATGTGATTGCTAAACTGGATATTGATATTGGGCTAATAAAGAAATTAAGTAAAATTGCTCTAAAGCATAAAACTTACCATTGTTGCCTAAAATTAACAAGGACAAAGCATATCAACAACAAGTATTATTACATTAGTAGTTTGGTACAAGATGGGTTGTGAAGCTACAATATACTCCGAGGAATGAACAAGTAGTTGACGTGTTAACGAATTCTCTTCCAAATAAGAAGCTTGAATATTTCAGAAGCATGCTTGGTTTGGTTGATGTTACATATTTAGCTAATAGGGAGAGATCAGGCGTCTTGTGGTAACAAGATGATTGGGAGGACATTTGGCCGACATATGTGTTGATGTCTAGATCTTGAAGTAGGGAGGGTGGCATTGGTCATGTAGCTCCGACCTTGGATAGACACCTAGATCCCTGTGTTGGTGTGAGAGCTTAAAAGCTTGGTGGTACCTAGAGAGGCTAAAGCTTGAGTACACCTTAGTCCCACATGATTAGAGTACCCTAGGCAGGTATCTAATCTATAACACTACGTGTGCTAGAACTCTTCATAGTTCCTTTCATTTTGAGATCTTCCATGTACCTATGTATGTATGTAGTTATGGATACCTCCTTAGTTAAGAGGGAGTAATGAAGAATGTAACTAGTGTTGGTCTTCATAATTATATTTGTCAAAGTAAATTTTATTGTTAAAGCATGGGTTTCATGCTTGGGTGAATGATTTTTAGGTCAAAGCCTCCATTAAAGGCTTCTAGGTTTTATCTTGAGTCAATAAAGTCATTGTCATTTTTATTAGACCCTTCTTGGGCTTTTGTATCATGTAAAAAGAGTTAGTTTTGAGTGAAAAAGGTCATTTGTCACCTCCACACCAAGTTGGTCCTGTCCTCATGAAGTTGGGCTAGATTAGGGCTATTCGACCCAACATAAAGGCCATATATAGAGAGTCTGCTCGACCTATTTGAAGCACTCACTCAACAAGTTTGATCTAGAAGAAAAAGAAGCAAAAAAGGAGAGTGAAGTTGCAAGAGAAGGAAAGAAGAAGCTGGGAAGACGTAAACCAAGTTCTTGGGCATTTTGTTTCTCACATGCTCAAAGTTTCTGGGCTGTACTGGGGTTGAAATTCTAAATCTACTGCAGGTTCGAGATTTTGAGTTGGGGGCTGAAAATCTGTAGTTGGGGGGCTGAAATTATGGATTGTAGCTGCAACTGAGACGTTGACACTTGGAGACTTTGGCAGGGATCATTTAATTGAAGGAAGGGCTGACTTGGTGATTGGAGGAGGTCTTTGTCTAGGTCTAAAGGGTGTTGGATTGTCTCATCTCTATTTAAATCTAATCGTGGAAGATTTGGACTGAGTTTTCTGTTTTGAGGGGTTTTGCCTTGGCTGAGTCTGTACATCTTGTGTCTCTTGTTCTTGTGGTCTTTATATACTTTTAATTTGGTAAGAGGTTTTGCCTTGGCTGAGTCTGTACATCTTGTGTCTCTTGTTCTTGTGGTCTTTATATACTTTTAATTTGGTAATTGTTTGATGAAAAGATAAACTAACAAAGAAGTAAAATAAGCCAAGATAAATCACAAGTAATTATCAAGAAAGAGGAATCAAACCCTAATTTCTATAAGCATTGATTTCTCAACAAGGTGTCCAAGTTTGCTTATAATGATGTCGCGTTGATTTACTCCTTAATGATGAGTCGACTTCTCACTTGTCAGGGTTGGAATATGCAAGGTTTCCTTTATTATGTGATGGAGCATCTAGTGCTTAGGAATTGGGTGATGGATAATGAGGGGGTTATTTTGAAATTTCTAAGTCTGACACATGAGAAATCCCTACTGCATTATCGGGTTTATTGTATCCTACTTGTTCTGTCCATTAACAAGTTATTTATAAATATAAATATCGAAATAAACACAAATGCAACCTCAACACATATACAGATCAACAAGTGAAATAACTGAGACAATCACGCAAGGGGCACTGTTATTTTTGGACAATCGTCCTTGAAAAAACCCAATGCGGGAAAACCGACGCAACAGATATGTGGGTTTTGATATTATGCAGTTTTTTGAATACAACTAGGGTGCCAGAAATGGCTCATCCTTCAGAGGATTTCCTTGGCAGAGTTACCTCTCCTTGGAGACAGATATTCCAACTTATCAACAACCAGATGATTGATCCCACAACAATTTCGACAGTCCCTAAGTTGGACAATGAAAACTGCTCCAAGCTTCTCTTTGGAACTGCATCACCCTCTTTTACTCCGCGTCTGCGTCTGCCTCTTCAGCCCATCGTCAGCTCAACTAGCCTTTGCTGCTTTTGCGTCAATATCTTAGCCCTCTGCGTCAGCCTCTTGGGTCGCTGCGTCACTTGCGCTGGCCTCCTCATCCTCTGCGTTAGTCCTGGCTTCCTCTGTGTCAGCCTTCCAAGGCTCTGTGCTATCTCTCCGACACTTTCTACTTTCTCTTTGATATGTTTTCTCGACCTTCTACCGAATTGCCCCTCACTGCAACAGATCACTAACTCGATTTCTCAGCAAACCCTGCCCTAGAAAATCGAATTCTTGATCAACTTGGTGTATCTCCAATTGACCCTCAAGCCTCCTATTATACTTTTCTTGTTGACGATTCAACGGCCGAGATTAAGTTGTTAATCAAAGACTAAGACTCGATTTGGCTTGATTCTCATTATTTAGAACTTTCTCACACATATTATATTAATACACATTAATATTTTAATTTTCCGAAGTTTATACTTAGGAACTCCATTAAAAATATTAATTATTTTAATATCTCTCCATTCAGGTGGAATTTCCCCAAACGATTTCTGGATCTTGGAGATCTTATGTGCCGTAGCCTCTCCAACAATTCTCATGGCTAGAGCACATCCGATGCTACCACAAATCAATAGGTTAGAGGTCATGCTAGGCTTTTCCCCCTCACTAATCATTGTCATGGCAATCTTTTGCATTTTAACTTTTCTTTTTCTTTTATTGTGGCCATCTTATGCTTTTATCTTTCTTTAAGCTGCATAAAACTCTTGTGAATAGGTTTTTGGCCTTGACTCAAGGATGTGGATATGAGGGTGCCGATCCCAATGAACCAATGATGGCAAACTCGAAGGATGAATGTGAAATAAATGGAATGGTTAGGAGTGGTAAGTATGGAATGGTTATGTACATGGCACTTCAATCAAAGTTTCTCAAGTAGTGGTAAGTATAATTCATATAAAAATAAAAATAATAATTAATTAACTAATGGTTAGTTAGTTAGTAATGAAGAGGTATATGTTAGAAACATGAGCATTCATGAAAGGGCACCTGCCTAAGGTACATAAGCAGGCCCTCATTCTCATTTGTAATCATCTCATCTCATATCTTACATCACTTCAATATACAATATTCAATATACAGTTACATCTCTTACAATGGGCGTTTACGTCTTTGAAGTATTTTAAAGATTTCCATTGCATATAGGACTTTTGGTCGTTACATTGGTGTCAGAGCCATGTTGGCAGATCCCGGCCTTTGGCCATCAAGTTGTCGTCGTAACTAAAGCGTTTCGCTATATGAGTTGGAGTTTCTCCATTTTCGCTACATTTGAAGGGGAGTGATGTAGGTGGTATCGGGAAGTGGGATCATGCAACCAAAATCAGGATTTCCCATGTAGTGCCAACCCTAAAGCTAATGGTCAGTAAAGGAGATCCCATGGGACTAGGATATAAGGATAACCACAAAATTGGGCAGTGGAGATAAGAATACAAACCTAACTCACTTTTTCGCTGAATCCCCCCACCAATTTATGCCCAAAATTGCTCGCGACAAGTAAGAAAAATTCCTCAACTATACCAATGAAAAGCTATACCTTTGGGGTCAAGAAGCCCACCTTCAAACATACAATCATGACAAGTGGCTGAGGGACCACATGGCTGGCTTCGGTGGCAGTGATAATGGCACATTGAGTGCAGTTCAACAATGTTGAACCATACATTAGTCCACAGACCCTTAGAGCACTAGATGGACTAGTTTTGGATAGTTCCAAAGCATGACAAGCCTACCCCGTTTGAGTACCACCCAGTTCCATATTAGCAACTAGATACTTATTTAAAGTTTCTTTCTTTCGAACTTGGATGCTAGGAGTATTCCTTGCTACTACATCCCCTTAGGATGATATGGTTAGACCCAGTACTAGTTCATAGGGCTTCAACAATGAGCTAGTGCCTAGTTCGACTCCTTCACTATCAGCCATTAGACTCGGGAGCCCTTGACATCTTTAACTCCATCTCTTCCTATCCCATTCATTCTTTCTCTATAAGCTATTGATTATTTTGTATCATGCCATGATCTTTTATATGCATCTCGCCACAACACTATGGTTTGTTTGTTTCTTTTGTTATGTTATTTCAAACATTTTCTAGGATGTGCAATTGCACTCCACATTGGATTCATACTTATTGTAATCTTGTTTGTTCCCATTGACCTACTTTTGTGGGCATTTGTTGGACATTAATAAATTTGTCTTATCTTAGAGATACCTTCATAACAATTGCATCTGGCTCTGTTTTGTGTTCTCAACATACTAACATAGCCATCACTAGCTATAAAACATCTATGTCAATTATTGGTACTTATTTGAAAGGCTTTGGAGGGAGAGAAAGTTTGTGGCAAAGCATGTTAAAGTAGGACAATGGAATTCTCCTTCGATGAATTCACTCGTAAGGCTTAACACCCAAGCATGGTTATAACTTATAAATGCACTTGGTTATTCGTTGGCACTCATGAAGAATGCTTGCACGCTCTTCAACTTCCATATGTCCAAAATTAGATGTATGCAATGGGTAGCATGCGGGGTTCTCAAAATAGTAGGGTGTTTAGTACAGAACAATTTTCCCTCTACCACATAATTTGCAGCATTGTTCATGATTACTTGGACAACATTTGTAACCCCAACATCTTCCACAACATCCGCCAACAATGTATATATCAGATTTGCATCCTTTACATGTGAGGATGCATTAATGGATTTCAAGAACATGGTTTGTTTTGGGCAGGCCACAAGAAAATTGACGACTCTTCTACTCCTCTGATTTGTCCACCCATCTAACAGTCTTGATATGTTTCAAAGGAGTCCGTTAAGTCTAGAGGAGTTTTAGAGGATTCTGGTGAGCCTTGAGGTGTTTCAGTGGAGTCTGGGGGAGTTGGTTTAAGGGTTTGCAGGAGTAGCTCTTGTCAGCTGTGATTCGGCAAGACTTGGTGAGACTCAAGAGTCTGAAAAGTGTCTGGCAAGACAGATAGAGACTAAGAGATTGGGGTGCATGGTACATATGTGGCAGCCTTATACGAAATTTAGAAGTGCTGTTCGGATTTAGCATTTTAGTTCGTTAGTGTGGTGACTTGGAAACACTAGTTAGGGCTTTGGAGTCAGAAAAGAGTTTGAGAACACTGGTCCAGATATCTACTCTAAGGTCATTGAGGAAAACGAAATGTTTAGTCTGTAGAAATGAAGAATATATCTTTTGAGAATACTTTCTGTTTGTACACTTTTCTGGTTTTGCAAATGTGTGAAGAATCAAGATTCATATAACACTGATGGCATTCAATTATGTTATAGCTACTATGTAGGAAATGTCTCAATACAAGTTAAACACGTTTGGGTAATTTCTTTTCCTGGTTTGCATTAGAGTTATTCTTATGTAGATGAATTATACTGGTTTACTTTTAATGTATTTTCTAAAGATTTCATAAGATGTTTCTTGATTGGGAATGGTTATGGTATGTAGGGAATTTATGGTTATGGTTATGCATTTAGGAGTGTACATAATACAAATGTTATGTCACACTTTCTTGTTATAGATGATAAGCATAATTATTGTGTTGCCTTGCAGCGTGCTGGCCCTCTTCAGCGTGATGAAAATGGACAAATAAAAATAGCAGATATGTATGGAGCTCCACTCACTTTCAGGTGGGTGTTTATTGACTATGCAATTGAGAAATAATGGATGCTCGTTATTTGAAAACAAGCTGGGTTTTTCTGATTGCACTTAATTTATTGCTATTTATTGCTTGGATTTTTAGTGGCAAGGCCTATGATGACATGCTGCTTGCAAAGCTGGAGACTATGTATGCAGATTCTGGAGAACATGGGTCTTCAATGGTTGGTGCTAGTTTTTATTGTCAGTCCAATTTTACTTTGTTAAAAGTCAAATATGCCCAATGTTTCTCCTGACAATTTCTGCTATCATCTTTTGTTTGATTGCTAATCCATGTGGGACTGTGCAGCTTGTATTTAACATGGAACAAGGCCTACCCGTCTTGCCAGAATGGCTATTTTTTAATAGACTGAATATCCGTGCAAGACATGAAATGCGCATTGGTCTGGCTCATTGCATTGCAAGGTAATGTAGTTGAAAATAATTTAGTATTTACTAAAGTTCAATTTCGTGAATGTCAGTCTTGGAAATACATTTGGCTGAATAATTCTCTTTCTTTGAAAGAACATGAAAATTAGTTAATGCATTATAATCACTACACGATAGCATTATAATCACAGCTTCTTCTACTGTCATCATAACAAGACAAGCATAGACAAACATTTATTATGCTACAGTCCTAAAATTCCCCAACCCTTGATATGTAGAATACCTAGGTTGCAATGTGTTATTTAATATAGTGTTGAAATATTGAGAAACTAGCAAATCTATGGAAACTAGAAAACTATTCAATCTCCACTTTCTTTGTGCAAGTCCTGGGAATTTGGGACCTGCTATGCTTCCTTCCATATGGGGTGCCTATAGTAAAATTCTTCACTTTCATTTGCATTTTGATGAACAAGACAGGATGAAGAGAAAAACAATAACTCCATCTCATCACTGGTATGCAAGGTCGTGCTTTTAAAAGAAAGATCTGAGAAATAGAAAAGGATAGAATGTTCTCCTTTTCTGATGACAGATTGGACTGGCATACTTACAAAGGAGTTTAGCAACAGCGTTTTATCCTAAGTCATGAAATGAATTGTCACGAGATTTCTCACTCAAATTTTAGCATCTCTTTCCTTATCCTATTTGTAAAGGGGACAATTTTGAATGAGCAAAGTGGACTGTGGATTCAAATATGAAGGACTTATTGACAGAAAAACTTTCTAGTGGCTGAGTGATGTAGGAAATTTGTCAGTCCAGAATCTAAAGGATGTTTCCATTTGGCACACACTCTCAGATCACTGAGTTTTCGACGGCATGAGATTGATGAATTACTTGGATTGCACCCTTATATGTTTTATGGATACATAGCAGCACATGGTCAAACAGAACATTGGATCATCCAATATCCTGGGCATACATATTTGAAGTTTTGGTTTGAGACCATTGAAGTTGGTTTGACCAGCCTGCTAGCAAACACGAGGAACGCACTCTAGTAAGGTAAGGTGGTGCTAGTTATTTTGTTATGATGAAAAATAGTGGTTGGCCCTGCTATATTTATGTTTTGAATGTTGGCCTTGGTTTGATTGTGAACATTCAAAGGTTGGCCCTAGCATATCTATGATTTTTTTCTTTAAAGGTCAACCCTCATGTGTGTGTAATACAGAACTATAAACTCGCCGTCGACGAAGGGAAATACCAACAGCAAATTTGCCCTTGCTCTGATGTTTGATCAACATAAGGAGAAGCCTAGGTTTGAGCAGCTTTAAGGAAAACCCTTTCGTGCACTAATTATTTCAGGTTTGGAGGTAGGGTATTGTGAGACCTGTTTCAGAAGGTGCAAGGGTGCACCGAAGTTTACCTTGTATGCTTCTAAAGTTTATGTTACAACAACATAGAGAGAGGTGTGTTACCACTCAAACCAGCAGGGGACCTAAAGGGGTTCCTAAGAGGGCAACTGCTAGGTTAAGGGAAATGGTGGAGGCTTAGCCCACTGTCACCACAACTAAGTCTCCCTGCTCTTTACAAACTTTTCACCGATGGGAGGAGTCCCAATAGTATAGGGATCACTTGTAAAGTATTTGTCAATGGATAGCTCAGAAGTGACCCTGAAAACCCTTTCCCAAGGATAGATTGAAGAATGGAGATTGCTTGCTCCTTAAGTAAGGGACTTGGTCCACCAGGGTTAAGGGGTGAGGATTGGAGGGTTGAGGGAGAAAAGATAGGCTTATAAACAAAGTTCTCAATTCCTATAATCCTTGGGAAACTTGGATTCCCAAATGGTCGTTGACAAATAATCTTTATTGAGAAGTGGGACCACATGGGGCTAAGTGGACCTAGCCGAGGTTCGAGGATGGAATGTAGCAACCAATGATGTTCCTATTCTGGACAAAGTGAGGGGAAAGGACCAAAAAATAATATTTATTTCAAAAGGTTGAATTGATCCTGTTGAGGTCTAGCCTTGGAGATGCCTAGGCAAAATTCGATCCTAGAGCTAGGGCTTGGGATTCTTAGAGATTCCACTGTTAGAATTGCCTCAAATTTGGCGGAGAGGGAAGGGACCCACCAGCACAGTAGCATGGAGGAGATCAAAGTTTTTCATTGGGTCAATCCTTGGGAAATCGAAGTTTTTCTTTTTCTTTTAACTACTTCAACCTTCGGGGCATCATTCCAGGCCTAACCCAAGGTGGGGGTAGTGGGATAGGGAGGTTGACCCTATGTGAAACCAAAATGGAAACGTGGACCCAGGCAGGAGAAAAGATGAATGGGGGTATAGTGAGTGCAAAGGGAATAATATGTGCAGGTAAGGGAGCGGGACCACACACCCAAAGTTGAGGTTTCCCATATAGTGCCGCCCTAGAACCAAATGGTCAATAAATGAGATCCCATGAGAGTAAGATCCAAGGGTAACAACCAAAATAGATCAAGGGGACAAGGGCACAAACTAAGCTGACTCTTTCCACCAAGTCCCCCCATCAACCCATACCTAGAAGTATGCATGATAAGAAAATCCAATACTCAATTACCAAATGATAAGACATACCTTTAGATTCGGGAGGCCCACCTTCAAACATACAGTCAATACAGGTGGGTGAGGGACCACATGGCTGGCTCAGGTGGCAGAGGAATGCGCAACAAGCTAGTAGGAGGTTGCAAGGGGTTGCCGGCTGAGGTTCATCATGGAGAATTTTTTTTCCTGGGGATATCACCCACAAAGTGGTGGGTAACAAGGTGTTTAGAATTGTTGTTTCCAATGCCAACATAAAGGGTGATTTCCTCATACATATTTGCAATTTTAGTATGTTAAAGGTTATAAGTTATAACTTTAAGTTGATGTGTATGGGAAGAATGGACCAACCCCTCAAGGTTTTCTTACTGTGAGAGGAATGAGCACTATTTTAAAGATGACCACAAACTACAAAGATATGTCATGGTGAATCTAGGTCTACTTCTCAAAGAACCATGTGTTTTTTTGAGGAAAAAAAATAGTGGCTTAAGGAAGAAGTACCAGTTTCTTCTTATTGGGTGAATGGGGTCATGTGAATTTGCAAAGACGCTAGTCGCTACTTTGCTGAAAAAAAGGCACACCTCCTAGAACATATAAGTAGGGAACAAACCCTACTCTACTTCATTAATAAGACCATAGTACTTATTATTTATCTATGCGAAATATATAGGGAATAAAGGTTTAAACTTTAAATAGACTAAAAATTAGCATGAAATGCTTCCATGTGAAATTAACTAGTAGTTGAGAGAAAAAACCAGCGTATAGACATTTCGGATGGCAAGCCACTCAAGAGGTGAAATGATTGTATTAGAGTGAATTACATAATTAACCATTGATGCAACAATTGTAGATTTGGCGAGAACATGTTTTGAAGATAAATACGTGAAATAATATAAATGAATAACTCATAATTAAATAATAGTTAATATAATGAATGGACATGCTTTAGAGGACATGATTGTTAACAAAGCAACACACTCTGCTTATATATATATATATATATATATATATATAATATATATATATATATATACGGCCCTATTGTATCAAATGATATCATTCTTTCATATATTATTCAATATATTATATTTTATCCTCAATGCATTGATTTATATTCCAGGTATTATGGATTATTTAACTATGAGCCATGGTTGGTTATCACATTTAGTATCAGGGCCATGTCTAATCCTGAACTTTGGCCCCATCAAATTTTCGATAGGGTTTCTCTATCTCCGGTCTTTGATCAATAGTATATTGACACTTGGTCAATTTCAATTTCAAGGGAAAAACCCTGTGCTAAAAGGGAAAATTCGAAGATTGTATCATTGAAGAAAAGAGTATTCTTCCACATTTAAGGAAAATCAGGACTTAAGAAAAATACAGAAGGGTGCAGATAATTTAAAAATAAAATAGTCCATAGAAGCCAAGCTTTATAGCCTATCGCCATAGCCATTACACACTCTGCCATTATCGTACCCTATGCCTTCGCTGTACATTCTGCCCGTTATTTTACCACCTTCCTGCCATGGTGCCACCATAATCATCATACAATCTATTGGTGCCACCTCATACTCGTTATGCATCTGTACAAACTTTGTTGAATGGTGTTGATGATTGCTTTATGTTTATTTGATGCTAATGACAATTAATTGTCTATGAAGTTAAAATTAACTAAGTGAAGAGAAATATTGATTCACTCCCCTCATTATTTCCAACAATTGGTATCAAAGTTGGTTCCTTCAGTTGCAACCTAACAACTGGAAGATAAATCTCAGGTGTCAAGATGGGAAGGTCAAAGAAGCAAGTCACCAAATGTTCAAAAGAATCGAAGGAAGTTTCCGGTACTGCAACGCTCTCCAAATTTGAAGAAAATCAAGTTTGTCTACCAACTCCAACGTTTGATGAATCCAAATATGAAATATGAGAATCTAGAATTAAAGTTCATTTGGAAGCTCAAGTATATTATGTATGACACTCTCTTGCTTTTGGAGACACATATAGAGATGAATATAGAAGGTACAATACGAAAGCCATGAAACTCATTCTTAGTGCTTTGCCAGATCCTATAAAAGCCAAAGTTGATTAGTACTCATCAACCAAAGGTCTTTGGATGAAGCTCCATGATCTCTACTTAAAGAAGAACGCAGGTCAAGATGAAACTGATGATTGTGATTCAAATAAAGAAGACTCTCAAGTTGACGAATTTCACAATATTGAAGAAGAAGACGTACAAGTGGACATGGAAAAAGTATTAATTAGTGCCTTGAAAGAATTGACGAACATAGAGAAGGAGAATCACACACTCAAAGAAGTGTTGAAAATTGTAACTAGTTTCGGTCTTCATAATGACCTAATTGTAATCATGACGTTGTATATTCTTTATAAAGAAAGAAAAAGAAAGAAAAAGAAAGAAAGGGAAACTATATTTTATTTTTGGAGTATGGGTTTCATACTCAAGTTTATTGCTATTCAAAACTCATTTCACCTTAGCACGCTTGATGGAGAACCACTTGATTTTCCTGCCATTGGGAAAATTCTCAAACTCTTCTTTACAAAAGACATTTGATACGCAAGGGGGGCACTTTGTAAGGTATCTCTAACCTTGCTCGCTTTCCACTTCTCGCTTTTCAATTTCAACATTTTACTTAGGCATTGCCTTTCAATATATTTCTTCTTATGCTCAGATGATTTATGATGATATTGATATATCTAGGGCATGTGCTACTGATGTGCTTTGATGAGAGGTGTCTTGATTGCAGATTTCAAGTTCTTGTATATTGCAGATTTCAGGTTCTTGTATAGTTTCCTGAAGATCTAAGCACATGTCCTCATGTGCAACCAAAAATTGTTACTTGCTAAGTTGTACCTATTGGGATCTGAAGACCCCATGGCCCAATGTACAGGGTACTCATGATTTTTTTTAGAAGTTTAGAAGTCAGCAGGGCACCTGTGCCACTTTCTTCTATCTGTACATTCTCTCTCTCAAATTCGTCACTCTTGCAGAGGAATTGTATTAAATGTTGCTAGCGTGAGGAATTTTTGTAATAGGCATAGGCAACTTGGGACTTAGTTATCAAGTGAGTTTGCTCTAAAGTGTTTTTTTTTTCACTTAGCTAATTACTATTGCTCTAAGTCACCGGATTCGTCCTAAACCCACTGCGAATCCCGAATCCGGCAAATCCGACACGATTCGGTCCGGATTCGTGTCCAAATCACAGGACACGTCGTGTCCGAGGGCGTGTCGGGATTTTAGGACACGTGTTCGGTTTCCAGGACTCGCTAAGCTCAGTGCGGGAAAGAAAAGGGCGTGTTTGCTCATTAATATTTTCATTTGGCAAGTGATTTGTGCTGTTGCAGTAAGGAGTAGAGCATTTTGGCAGCTTCATGATCAAGTCTAGGCCCTAGTATTGATATGCTATTCATGGTAATGTTAAATTCTTAAAGTAAAAGTGACATTCTCCTTAATCTTCATTTTCATCCTTTTACTTAAATTTTTAACATTAACATGAAATGACTCAGGATGTTTGAGAGTGGTTCCGGCCTCATTGGATTTCATATGGAGAAAGTAGAATTTTAGATTTCATTCAAAATCCAGCAGACTTATCAGTTTTTCAGAATTTTAGGATTGGGGGATTGCAATGTTTCCATTGAATTTTGTCATGTATTAGGGTATGGAACTCGTATTTAATCAAGAGCACCAAACCAAGAGCTTCTGAATATGTCGCTCCCGCTCCCGTTTTTGCTCCTACTCCCCGCTTTTGCTCCTGCTCCCAAGTAACACTGTTCCTAATGATATGGGTCTGGACACCACTGTTGAGTTGGCATTGACCAACATGGATCTCAATGATCCAGTGCTAGAGCCTGTTAGATTTGATGACTTAGAGGGGTCAACCTCCATACCAACAGATGTAGAGGCGACTATGGATACAGGGGAGGAGGAGGATGCAGAGGAGAGCAGTGGGGACCACGATGATGGGGACAGTGATGCTGATTCTAATGCTGATTGATGCCTTGAGGCTTGTATACCTGTAGTTGTTTTATATTTTCTATTTCTATTTGCCATTGGCATTGCACCAACACTACCTATGTAACA
>APFE031478365.1:2318-21248 GCA_000404065.3 Pinus taeda | reverse complement strand
GCCTCCTTCCTTCTCCTATTGTGTCATATTTGTAAATCCTTCAATCCTATCCCAGGTTGTTCTTAAGGGGGGATGTTAAGATATTCCGACACATAGGAAATAGTTAAGTTCAACTTGGTCTAATATAGAGTTAGGTATAGAGTTAGGTAAAGTGTGTTTCTTACTTTGTAATAAATATCACTATTTGTTTTGAACCTGCGACATGGTTTGTCAGAAAGGTAAGCAGTGCTCACTAAAAGCTCGTCATATACAGATCCTATTGATTATTTTCCCTTGTCGGTACAATTTAAAAAACAAAAATCTTGAGGCTTCTGTGATCCATATCTACAGCAAGTTTATCAGGGAAGAGTGTTTCAAGAGGCCTGGAAGAATAAAGAGAGATTCCCCCACTATCAATGTTGTTGGGAAGTTGTCTGATTGACTTCAGGGTTGGAATCAATTTCATGACTAGGGAACCAATGTTGAAGCTTAACTTCTAAGGAGCCTTAAGGAAGACCACCACGGTGTTGTAGCTTGAAAATAGATCCACAGTAGCCCCTGAGGATTTTATTGAGGATATGATGGTCTCCATTGATTCCTATGATTACCTCATATATTTCCTTGTACTCCAACCCAAAACCAAGTTTAATGGATATCATATCATTTTGGGGAGACCTTGGCTAGCCATTGTTGATGCTTACATCAGTTTCATGACTAGAAACATGAAAAATAAAAATGGGAACCTTACAAAGAAACTTGTATTATACCCCCCATGCTCAACCCCTTATTGAGCATGATTTACCTATGTGGGTAGAGAAAGAAGAACAGGAAGATTTTTATCAGTCATCCCCCTTCCCAACGTGTACATTAGACATGATTCTAGGAAGAAAGCAACTAGATAAGGATGATCTTATTGGTAACCATATGAAAATTAACCTCCTATTTCCATGCCAATGGATGAGCGAGTAGAAGAATCCTTAGGGAAACCTAATAACAATCCATGGAGCGAATTGTTCATTGCTAGTTTTGATTAGGATCGTGCTAAGATTGTGGAAATCGATCCATCCAAAACCCTGAAAATCAATCATTCCCTCTCAGTAGAGAAAGGAGAGCAACTGTTCACTGTGTTATGGCAACATCTTGAGGATTTTTCTTGGGACTATAAATATATGAAAGGGGTGAATCCCTTAGTTTTTACACATCACATATAAATTAAAGAGGTATGTAAACCTATTCACCAACTCCAGAGGAGAATGAAACCTACCCTTAAAGACATTGTGAAGGAAGAACTACAGAATTTTGTCTCCTCTTGTTATAGTAACCAAGAAAAATGGGAAGTGGAGAATCTATGTTGAATATAGGGAACTAGACAAGGTTACAAAGAAACATCATTTTCCCTTACCTTTCATTGATCATGTTTTGCATAGTCTTGCAAGGAAGAAGTTATTTTCATTCTTGGATGGTTTTAGTGGGTACAATCAAATCCAGATCAACCCTGAGGATCAGGATAAGAACACCTTCACATGTTAATGGGGGACCTTTTCCTATAGAGTCCTTCCACTTGGCTTGTGCAATGCCCTTGCTACCTTTCAAAGGGTAGTGTTGAGTATTTCTGATGATGTTGTTCATGAAACAGTTGAGATTTATATGGTCAACTTCACTCCCTATGATAATGATTTCTAGGAATCTCTCTCCAATTTGTGTAAATTTTTAAAGAAATGAATTGAAATGAATCTCTCTAAGTCCACAAAAGTGTGATTTTTTAATGAATGCAGGGATTATCCTAGGTCACTTCCTCTGCAACAAAGGGATCTAAGTTGACGCTATCAAGATTGTCATTATCAAAAGTGTCCATGTCCCTCAGAAACAAAGGGATGTTAGGAGTTTTATTGGACTTGCTAGATATTATAGGATATTTATTAAGGTTTTTAGCAAGTCAGATTCACCTTTGTTTGGATTGTTAACTAAAGATTCAGATTTTTGTTGGATAGATAAATGTCAAGAGCCATTTAAAGAGTTGAAGGAGAAATTGACCACTACACCAATTCTTAGGGGTCCCAATTGGGCCTTTCCCTTCCCCTTTCCCTTCCATATCCACACAAATGCATCTAACAAGGTTATAGTAGTTGCCTTGGGACAAGTGGAATGTAAGTTACCCAATTCCATATATTTTATCAGTAAGAATCTATCAAAATTTGAACTCAACTACACTATTATTGAAAAAGAGCTCCTAGGTGTTATGCACTCCTTGAACAAGTTTAGGCATTATATCACATGATACCAAGTTTTTGTACATATTGATCATGCAACCATTAAGTAGTTAATGAAAAAAGTTGATGTCAATTATAGAATCGTGAGATGACTATTATTGTTGCAACAATTTGATTTGACAATTATTGACAAGCCAAGAAAGGAAAATGTGGTTGCATATTTTTTGTTTGACTAGCAATACCTACACAAAATGAGGAAATGATACATGATCAACTTCCCAATGAGCACCTATTTGTTATTTCACTGATGTCTCCTTGGTTTGATGATATAGAAAATTACTTGGTGGCTAGTAGATTCCCTCCTAATCTCTCCTCCAAGGAGAAGAGAAGAATTATCAGAAAAAATGCCCCCTTCACTTGGATTAGGGGCAATCTTTTCAAATTGTGACCATATCAGATGTAACATAACCCTTTATTATTATTATTATTATTATTGTATAGGAGAATCAAATGGATTAATCCCTCCCTACCTTGGGTTCTCACTCCATTATGTCATTCCTTGAAGGCTTAGAGGTGTTAACATTCTAAGTCTATGAAGGTTGCACTAGAAACTAGTGCCATAGGTTCCCTTTTGTCCCATTGTTAATGGCATTTGATGTTGAGTGAAAAAGACCAAGTTAAATTTGTGGAGGGTACATCACATACCATCAACATGTAGAGAGGTGTTATCATCTCTCCTTCTATGTACAAGATAGAGACATTCGTTGGGTAAGGATATTAGTTTATATGCTCCTCTTGAAATTCATTTTCATAACATTTCATGGGGTCTGCTCTGAAATAAATGTGAAGTGCAAAGGTTGCGGCCTAAAAAAACTTTGGACCTGACCAGGATGTATGCAATCCTTCCTTTGAAGCTTAAACCAGGATGTATGCAGGATTCTTAGTTGTGTACATAATCCCCTGCCATTCGAACCCCATGATTACGAGCACATTTGGCTTATTTGGACTCTATAGGCCATATCTAGTCTAAATCACATCCAAAATTAGCTTATGCATGTTGGGTAATTTAATTGATGGTTAAATTACTTCATTAATTGTCAAGAAAGGTTCATGTACTTGTGAAGTACATGTGCACAATAGATGTTAGGAGTTCTATTTTTTATTTTAAAATATGAAATTAAACTAAATATGAATGAGACTAGATTAACTCAAAATATTCCTACGCACATGTTCTTTCCATGAAAATTACTCTTTTAAAAGAAAATCAAACTTCAAGGTGAAATAAATTGAAAATTATAACTATTAAACTGAAACAAAATTTAATCTATTGCAACAAGAATTTAAGTTACGCTAATTAAACTGAATTGAAATTTAATCTACTGCAGCAAGAGTTAAAATTATTGTATTTGAACTGAATCAAAATTTAATCTACTGCAACAAGAGTTAAAATTATTCTATTTGAGCTTAAAAAAAAAAAAAAAAAAAAAAAAAAAAAAAAAAAAAAAAAAAAAAAAAAAAAAAAAAAACTAATGGCAAATTTGAAATTTTATTCTACTCAACAAAATAATAAATCTAAATCTAATTACTTCAGCAAAATAACAAACTAAAATATAACTCAGAAGTATTACTAATGTGTGTAGTTATGATTTAGAATTGCTCTGTCCACCACTCATTAAATCAATATGAAAATAATTGAATGAAGCAAACTGTGAAAATGAATTTTTTTTTGCCTTTTTATGAGCGCTTGACCTATTCAAAATACTAAAGATTAAACTAGATACTAATGAATGAAATACCAATCAAAACATTAACTAAAAACAATGAAGAAGATACTATTCATGAATATAAGTTAAAATTAACATAACCAAAGACTAAACTAATCTTACAGCTCTCTAGGGGGCCATCCTGTTGAGTGCAAGAATGAAATCAAATATCAAACTATTTATCCATGTATTGATCACCAAAATAACAAAGTATTTGTATTAAATTTCAAATTCTTCAATAGCAAATGATTATAAATTCAACAAGAGTAACAATGTCTATTACTTTGCCTCGGGGCCTTTTATAATCCTCTATTGAGAAACTATATTAAGAGTCATAAGCCAAGAAGCAATTTTCTGCTTTGACAACTAAGAAATTAAATTGAAATTGGAGTCTTTCTTCTCATGATTTTCTATTGAAAGATAAAATCATGAGAATATTTTGATTTGACATATCAACTACAAATTCTTCTCGTTAAATTCTAGGCTCGCTTGATAATGCCACAATCCTCCTTCAAATCCTATGCATAGGTGGAGTATTATAACTAGAGTTGACTTCTTGTTTGGCCATTATATCTCTCGAACTGGGTGACTTTCCAGGTTGCTAAGATAGGTTGATTTCCATATATAGATCATTTTCCATCTACCTATATCATGTATTCCTTCTCAAGCACACTAGAACCTGTCTAACCATGGATGTAGCTACAGAATCATTGGTTGATTATATTTCATAAAGAAGCAGTAGATTATAAATCATGAATGATTGATACCTTTTATGATGTTTTCGCATATCTAAGGTGACCTTTTATCTTGGAAATGTAGCAAAAATATCATGAAAAGGATGGAAAGGAAAGAAAAAAGGGTTGTTAAAAAGAAGACAATTTTGGACTTCAATATTCCCACACACCAAGGGTTTTGCATGTCCGCATGCATCAAAAATTCAAAATATTCCAAGTCTTTCATTCATTGTACTATCTTTGAGGCTTGGACCAAGACATCCAGGCTAGTGCCTTCTTTTTGCTTCTTAACACTAAATTCTACTCTTGGTTTCTTCATTAAAATCTTGCTCTACAACTGGCTAACTTTGTTTCTAAGGAACATATTATTAGCCTTGAGTTTCATGTTCTTCTTGTACTAGTGCACAAATGCAAAATTATGTTATTTTTTTGAGTCCTCGCGATTTCATTATGTTCTTTTATAACCTCATGCTCATGTTTGAGATGTTTGTTCAATACTTCTAATTCATATATATCTTGTTTTAAAGCATCTTCAATCTTGTATTATTTTTTAGGAATATCATCAGTCAAAGGAACTTCTTCATTCAAAGTGTCTTCATATTCATTTCAGAGAGGGGAATTTAAATTTTGTTGTTCCCTTTTCTCCAGTGATTCCACATAATCATAGATTTTTTTGTTGGACTGGATCCATTTCAGGTGTCTTCCTGATTGGACTTGAAGTCTAATAAAGCGATGATGCTATGAATTCTTCACTTATGCTATGATTTCCTTCCTCGAGGTCAACTATTTATGGAGGTTGTATGCTTAAATGCTTAGAAATTAATTTGATCCTTCTTAAGTTTACTTCTAGCTCCTTTGTCTTTTGGATGCTTTTTTTTTTTCTTATTTTCCTCTATTATTTATCCACTAGTTCTGCTTTTGTTCCTTCTTCAAAATGCTTGAAACTTGTGCTGGCTTTCTTCCTTCTAACATTTTCTTTTTCATTTTTGTTGACTAATCTTCTCCAAGAACTCACAAAGAGGAGTGTCATCTTCAGGTACCTTTGGTGAGGTTTCCATTTTCTCTACTTCATTAATAATCAATCCCTCTTCTTCATTAATGGGTTCAAGGTTAGGGTTTGAGACTATTTGGCTTCAACATCTTCTAGTTTTTGTACCCATTTCTTCCTCCTGAGCTTCTACAAAATTATTTCGGAAGAATTTTTGAATGACTAGCAACAAATTCCTCCACTTAGAATTTAATTCAGTCATGGGTATCCTCTTTTTGAAAGTATCTATACCTGGGTCTTGAAGGAATATTGTCCACTCCATTTCTTTGATTTTCCTATTTTTGTACCAGCTCTCTTCGTTCATGGGTAAGTCTATTGTTTCTTTCACTATGTACTTTGTGATTATAAGCTTGATTCACGGGAGCTTCACCCAATAAACCTCTAACATAGCACATGCATTCATGGCATACTAAACAATACCGTTAATTTGACTACATATTGGAAAATCCCTCTAGAAATCAGTTTATTTACCCCTCTACCAATATGAACCTAATACACCTTCCCAATTTGAAAAGCCCTTACTTTCATTAGATATTTTAAGTATCTATCTTTTCATTAACATTTTATATACCCTTATATATTTATATCCCTTATTTTCATTAACAATGTAAGCAAATTCTACACTAGAAAGAATAACCTATATATTAGGTAGTTGAAAACTTGAAAGTTTCAATAAAAAAGATGCAGATATAAGTTGATCGATTTATAGATACATACTATGGAAAATTTAAATGGAAAATACATAGATTTTAACTCTCAATTACATATATCTTATATTTAATACTAAAACGATACACTAGAATAGTTCAAAACAAAACCTCGATAACCAACACAATGACACACCTTTCATCTCACTTATAGAATAGGAAGAGGGGAGAAAGTAAAATGAATATGGACACATGAAAAGTCCTATCTGGTTGGACTTTGACAAAACATAGTCCTAACTTGATCACCTAGTGCACCATAGTTGCATGGTAAGAGTCCCAAGTAAGTGTGTCTACATCAAAATATGAACTTGAGCATGTAAGCATGCATTCCTTCCTTGAGATTTTTGTTCTCTACCTAAGATGGGAATTTCTCATGCTTAAGTATTCTAATTGACTAGATTTTCACCCTCTTAGTAAGAATAGATCATGCATGCTAAAAATAACAAAATAAAAAAACCATATAAAAAATAGAAATTGCTAAATTTGAAACAACATCTAAACTGGAATTAATTGAAGGTGTGGCATGCGTTCCCTTAGTCTACTTGCACCCTCTTCTAAAAAATAGTCTATTTCACTATCTCCTGTGGCATGCATGTTCCCTCTACCAAGCAATATTCAGTATCATTGTATCCTTCACTTTCATTCAACCTATTCATCACTAATATAAGGAAAGGGTGAAGGTGCCATATATATTGTCTTCACTATTTCCCCATCATCATTGGGAGGATCACTATCTTAGAAACATAGATCAAGAGGTAGTAGTAATGTGATGCATGTATGTTCTATAGAACGGATTCTTGGGAGAGGGAGTGGAAGCGGGAAACGAGAGTAGACGCATGAAGTGGGAGTGGAAGCATGAGCGAGGAGTGACATTTTCAAAAGCTCCCATGTGGGGAGCAATTTTGGTAGTGAATTTTTATAATATAAAATTTTATATATTTTGATGCATATATGTCAACACAAGTTTGTAGAATGATGAATTTGTGATAAAAAACATAAAAACATGGACTAAACCATATAACATCATTCATATAGTAGCTATAATGTTCATCAACCATAGGTCCACAAATTACAAGTTCTCATTTATATAGCATGTAAGGGTGCACATAACCAAAATAAAATTGAGTGCAATCCATCTCTTAACCTAAAATACGTCAACAAATAGGCTTTGTATGGCCTCTAGCATCCAAAAAAATCATGCCACAATAGATACCTACATATCATCAAAATCGTTACCTATATCTTTGTCATTAATATCACCCTCTACGCATTAACATAAGATAGAAAAAACATAGCATGTAAAGTCAATATTTTGTTTGAGTGATAGGTACATATTTAGTAGGGTCATGATAGAAGAATTTGATAATCAATGTCACTAACAGCAAGGTACATAGAGGGCTTGGTTCTCTTGATTAAATATGAGTTCCATACCCTAGTACATGAAAATATCCAATAGAAACATTGCAATCCCCCCAATCTTGAAATCTTGAAAAACTAATATGTTTGTTGGATGTTGAGTGAGATCTAAAATTCTACTTTCTCCAAATGAAATCTAATGAGGTCGAAATGAATCTCAAACATCCTGATTCATTTCATGGTAATGTTAAAAATTTAAATAAAGGGATGAAAATGAAAGATAAAGGAGTGTCACTACTATTTGTTTAAGAATTTAACATTACCATGAATTGCATGTCAATACTAGGGCCATAGGTTTGAATATTAGTCTACTATGGACCTAATATTACCATGGATTTTTCTTTTTCCCTCCCACTGTCGATACTCCTACAATACTCCTGAACCTCTATTTATCCATCCCACTTCTTTTTTTCCAACGCATGGCTGATGTGTTTTATAAACAATACCTTATAATACACATATTTATATACAACATATAAAAACCCTTTACCCCCCTATTATATGCTGAATTATTATTTCATTTTTTCCCAATTTTTTATGCCCCAATATGAACGCATGTGATATGGTATTGCTTTGTTAGTGAAGCCCCCGTGGCTTGACTCAACCAATATTTACCTCTACTCTATCAAAATCCCATGCAAATGATTTTGTAGCCTATGTCTTGTGCCCATCAAATTTCTCAAAGAAATTGAGCCTGCCCACCTATGGAAACTAATTCTTAACCCATGGATATTCTTGAAGGAAGTTTACTTCATTGGGTTATGATCTGACAATGACACCCATGGTGATGGAAGAGTTTCAATCCTAAATTGTTTCTCTTTGACAAAGGTGGCTGAAGTACGTGGAAAGATGGTAGATAAGGATGAATGGTTTGAGGATGTCAATTGAGGGTGAAATATGTTGCTTGTGGAAATGTTCAACTCATAATTAAACTTCTCCTTTCATATGAATTATTTCCACAATCCTTAGATCCAATATAATAGGATTGTTAGAGTTTAGGCGATTTTGAAGAGACTTTGACGTCACAACCTAAGATATGATGATAGTGTATGGTTATAATGGGTATGATTATAGAGGTATAGTGGTAGGGAGTGTTACAAGGTCTAGGATTTACCCAATTTTTATATGTATCATGATCATTCAATGAGTTTAAAAATCTAACGCTCTTAAATGAAAGATAATCTAACATCCTAGCTACATACCTTAGCACATACATCCTTGAATTTTGATATATTTTCCTTTGTTGTAGGTTCTGGAAGCTGATTTCAATGCAAGTTTATATGGGTTGTAGAATTTGAATTTGGTTGTAGAATTTAAAGTTGGTTGCAGAATTTCACTGATTCAGTTGTTTTTCTTTTTACGAATTTGCTATTGCTTATGGAATGGAACCTTATTTTTATTTCTTCCTGATGGAACTTAAAGAAGACTAGGCCTTAGAAATGTTGCTTTAGACCTGTAAATTTATTAGAAAAATAGGGGAAATAAGAAAATGGGAAAGAAACAAGGAATGTGAAAATCTAAACTGCCTAGAATTTTTGGCTTTCAGTTAAGATTTTTTTTTTATACATGCCAACAATGTTGGTTTTCATGTCTAGACTTATTATTTTATATATATATATTTTTAAGAAAAGAAAATTACAGTTGGATTAGAGGATGGGGAGAAAAATCTCCTGCCTTAACCAACTTGGAATCATAATTATCTTGCAAATATTTGACAAATATTTCTCTTGTTAATGGTTTATGATATAACCTTAATCTATGACCATTAACAAGGAAGGTAATGTTTCTTCATAAATGGTTTTGATTATACCTTCTCCATTATCAAAGACAATCTCTATCTTATAAGGACCAAGCCAATGCATTTGAATCTTTCCTTGGAAATCTTCAAATTTAGAGTAAAAAAGAAGATCTCAATCACCTGGCTTAAATATTTTACCTTTGATGAATTTTTCATGCCATATTTATCTTTGCTACTGAACTATATTGATTATTTGGATAGCATCTTGTCAAATCTCATCTAGCTCATTCAATTGGGCTAATATTTTTTTTTAGCTTTAGATAGTTCAAGGCCCAATTTTTTTGTTGTTCTAAAGGTCTCCACTTGGAACTTAATTGGAAGCAAAAAAATTTTCCCATAGACAAGCTCATAAGGAGTATGTCCAGTTGTATTTCTCCATGTGGTATGATATGCCCATAGTGCCTCTAGAAGCCTTTCTACCCAATCTCTCCTATGAAAAATCATAGTCTTAGTTAGAATTGCGTCAAGGACATTATTGGTGGATTCCACTTGCCCATTGGATTGTGGATGATATGGAGTAGACTTCAAAAGTTTGATTTTGTACTTCTCCATTATTGTTTTCACCAACTGTGAATTGAGTACCTTTATCTTTCATAATTTCCCTTGGGACACCAAAACAAGTAAAAATATCCTCAAAAAGAAATGTAACTACAACATTTTCAGTTGCAAATGGAAGTGGTTTAGCTTCTATCCATTTTGTAACATATTTTATACAAACAAGTATATACCTTTTCTATTTAGATGGAGGATTGATTGGACCAATGAAATCTAGGGCTAATTTTTCAAAAGGCTCTACAAGTACATGTGGTTGTACAGGCATCTCATCTGATGGAATGGGTTTTACCACTATTTGGAAGCTATCATGTCTCTTGACATATTCCTTGGAATCTTTAAAAATATAAGGCCAATAATATCCCAAAAGAATGACTTTGTAGGAAATTATTCTATTAGCAAAGTGTCCTCCACATGGTTCATCATGACAAGCTTTCAATATTATAGGTTTTAACCCTTTACATAAATTACCTGCATACAAATTCTAAAGATAGAAAATAAACAATGGCAAGATCCTAACACATAAACAAATATACACAGAGATTTTCCCTTCGATCCCAAAACTGGGACTACCAGATTGATTTTTCATTATATTCCTTTCAATGTTACAATACATATTTATACATGTCGAAGCATCCATAAACCCCAATCCATTAACCCTGGATTAGAACATAACTATAGTTCCCTTGACCGGATCTACAAAATACCATGGACCAAAAAGAATCACGCCCAAAACCATGTACGAAAACCATGCACAAAACCATAGGTAGGTCCACCCACTTAATATAGGGTCCAAAAAAAAAAATCGCGTGGCATACTGCCCCAGACTCTGTAGAGGGGGGCTACCGCCCCCCTCAAACCCCTGGTATAAGGGGGCTCCACCCCACCTCTAACCCCCCACTTTCACTACTGCGGCTAGTCGTGGAAATAATATAACACAACCCAACAAGTGATTCTGGTACTTCATATTCTCGAACACATCTTCAGATGATTAAATCAAGTCTAGCTCTATATTTTTCTCCTTATATCCAAGAATAAGGTTCACTTTATTTGATAACTTTCTTCTTCTCTTTGGATGATAATTGTGGGGGTAACTTTCCTGTAGCCAAATAATTAGCAAAAATTGAAAACCAATGAGTTTTAATCGATACTGCAAAAATATATCCGTAAGGAAAATTATCTTTTACAGGAACATCATTATTATCATTTTGCATTCTAGAAAGGAAATAACAACTGTGTTTTATTTTCCTGGTTTGTCCATAATAGTAATATGTAATTCCTGCAACAATAGTAGCCATCTTATAATCCTTCCATTAGTAATTGGTTTATTCATTAGATATCTAATAGAAAAATGATCTGTATGAATGAAAGTTTCATAACCAATGGTATAATGAAGAAAATTGTTAATGGCATGCACAACAACTAAAAACTCCTTTTATGTTACATTATAATTTAACTTTGCAAGGGCCAAATTTTTTCTTGTGTAATAAATAGCATAAGGAGTTAGATCTTTTTGTCCCAACACGAACCCTAAAGTTGTATCTGAAGTATCAGTTGAAATATGAAAAGGAAGAGAGAAATTAGGTCCCCTTAAAATTTCTACTTCAATGATTTTCTGCTCTAATGACTCAAATGCTTTCTGGTAGTCAGAATTCCAAACAAAATCACAATCTTTTGTAAGAATTTAAAAAGTGGAGAGTCTATTTTTGTGAAGTTTTCTATGAATCTTCTATAATAACGAATAAAACCTAGAAAAATTCTAACATCTCTTTGACAAGTAGGAATTGAAATTTTAGAAATTACTTCTACCTTAGATGTATCCACCTTAATTCCATCACCTGAAATATGGTGGCCTAAAACAACTCATTCATTAAACATCATAAAACATTTATCATAACTTAATGAAATATTTTCTTCTTTACACCTAATGAGAGCTTTTTCTAATTTTTCAAGATCTTCTTCAAAAGTATTTCCATAGACAGTAAAATCATCCATGTAAACTTCCACACAATCATGAACTAGATAAGAAAAGATACCCAAAATTTCTCTTTGAAATATTGCAGTTGCATTATATAACCCAAAAGGAAGTACCCTATAGGCATATCTACCCAATAGACACATAAAGGTTTTGTCTTGATCCTATGGTGCCAGTTAAATTTGGTTATATCTACTGAAACCATCAAGAAATGAAAGGTATTTCTTCCCTGCTAAGGTATCTAATACTTGATCTATAAATGGTAGTGGAAAATGACCTTTCAAAGTAGCTTTATTTAATTCCCTATAATCAATGCACACTCTCCATTTTCCATTCTTCTTTGGAACAATCACTAAAGGTGAAACCCACTGAATATTTGATATTAGATAAATGAAATTCACATTAAGTAACTTTTATAATTCCTCCTTAACAATTTCTCTCATATTTGGGTTCATTCGTCTCTGAGGTTGTCTAATTGGTTTGGTATTTTCTCGAATATAAATATGATGCATGCAAGTTTTATGATGTATATCAGTGTATTCCCATGCATATGAAGAAAAGTGGTTTTGTAGCATATTTATCAATTTTCTCTTTTGAAATTATTCCAAGTTGTTATCAATGTTTATGTTTTACCTAGAAATATTTCTACTAAAGAGTTGCTAAAATTTTCCATAGAATGTAAAGCCATTTAATGAGATGATAAATATTCAATATTACATTTTTCTTGAAAACTTTGATCTTGCTCACAATATGATGAAGAATCATTATTGTTCATCAAATTTATTAATTGATCCTCCTCATCTATTTGTGAAAGAATATATATTGGTTGAATATCATCAAAATATTCATTTTCATCATCTTCCAAAATTCACTTTCTACTTCAGTTATTGTTTTTGTAGGTGGATACAATGTGAATTTCTTAGTAGAGCTACCATCAGAGATATACATATCACCAAATCTACAAATTATGAATGCATCAGTTGTAGCTAGCTAGGGTCTACCAAGGATCAATGGATGACCTCATAAATTATTCTTTGGAGTTAAAATCATGAAATCAACAGAATACTACCATGAATCCAAAGAAACAAACACATATTCTAATATACCATCTAGTTTGGTAACAAACCTATCTACTAATTGTATTAATGTCGGGGTATATTGAAGATTCAAAGCTTTAATTGATCCATAGTTTGTTTGCTCATGATATTGATGGCTACTCCTAAATCAATTGGGTGTTTGGAATTTCAATACCCTTAATGTGGATTTTTACAATAGGGCTATCTCGATCTAGATATTTTTGAACTATTGGTTTCCCCATCATAATATCGGCAATATTTCCTATCAATTGAATTTTCTTGACATATTTTAATTTTCTTCCTAGTTTTCTAATGCACAACTCCTTAATTGTTTTTGAAAATATTGGTATTTCATTTATAGCTTGGAGTAAATGAATTTTGATGCAAATATTTTTCAATTCATCTAGCATATCATATTCTAGTAAAACAATTTGTATTTCTATTCCCTTATCAATTTTGAGCATTTCAGGAAAAGATGGATCTTGTAGGGAAATAAAAGGTTGTTCTACTAAAGGAACTGTAAAAGTTGGGTTTATTTGGTTATCATCTAAATGTGTAGGAACATCTTCCTCTGGAGCAGTTTTCTCTTGATCAAGATATGTTTCTTTTTCAAGAACTTCATCCTCTTTAGATTTTTGGATGACAACTGGTGGTGACTTCTTTTGCAAAACCCTACCGGTTCTAAGTTGGACATCAATTAGAACTAATGGGGCTATCATACATTCTTGAAAATTTTGACCATCTACATTATAGATATATTTTTTATTTTTATTATTTGGGTTTGGGAGTGGTTCAGCAGGTACTTGATTGGATTTTTGAGGAAATGGAGTAGATGGTAATGAAAGTGGTTGATTTGGTGGTTGAGCTTGGAATTGAGGTTGAGGAGAGTAGTATTGAGGTGCATAAGGGGAGTAATGTTGTTGGAATTAAGGATATTGGGGATTTCTACCATAAGAATTCCGCCAACATTGTTTCCAAGATGGATTTTTAGGTTGGGGTGGCCAAGGTTTCTAAGGCATATGTGCAATCCAATTATCCTATGGTTGTGTATATGATTTATATTGAATGTTAATACCTTGTGTCATGCCTGGCTTTTAGGATTTCCATGGTCTTTTAGCAATAAAGAAAAGTGATTCAACTTGGCTTGATCCAGCTTCATCCTAAAAGACAACATTAAGCCTAGGTATTGAAGGGCATCCCTTTTTATCGTGATTGTCAACACATATGACACAAATTTATACATTATCAATAGGATATTCTCTTAGAGCATGCTTTTTCCTACACCTGGGATAGAATGTAAATAATGCAACATTCTCAACTTTTTCCTTGTTTTTTATTTTGAGAGTATCAAGTTGTTGAATAATATTCCCAAGAATATATTTTTTGAAGTTATTAAACAAATTGCCTAATTTTGCTCTACTTACTATTTCAGTTGCAAATTTACTAACTCTAGACATGGCTGGATCTATTAGATTCTTGCTAGATCTAGCCTTACCTAATATGTTTTCACAACTCACAAATTTCACCAAATGAAAGTTGGGAAACATCTCCTATACCCATTAAGTTGAGGAGGTCAATCCACTCATCTCTTATAAATTTTAACAAAGGAGCGTTCAATGTTTCCTCATCTAAATCATGCATCCTAGCCCTTTTAACATTGTATCCAAATATTTCATCTAAATCTTGAAGGCTTTCATCCTACTTTTTCATCATCTTAAATACTTCATCCTTAAGGTTATGGGGCATACAATAATATTTATATTTTATAGGAACACCCTCTTCATTTCTTCCCGTTTTCTAATACTATGTGTTCCTAGACCCATAAACAATTTAAGGGCTCCATCTTTTAGAGTAGTTGGAAATAGTTTAAATCTTTTAGTATCAAGTAAGTATTAATAGGATCTACATTATACTTCAAACTCAAAAATAAATGTCTCTGGATCCTCAGTTCTTAGGCCATGAAAATTAGGAAGAATAGAAGGTGAGATATTTTTCATTGTGGCTATGGTATCTTCATCAAAGATAGGAAACCCATAAGGATTAGGTTCTCCCCTACATCCTCTACCACAATTTCCTCCACCTCCTCCTCCATTTCCTCCTCTTCCTCTTCCACCTCCAATCCTAAGTTCATAATTTACATTGTGTACTTCTCCTTCCCCTTCTCCTTCCATTGTAGAATCTTCAGAGCTAATATAAGGTTTAATAATAGGATTATCTAGCTCTTCCTCTTTTTCTTCTACTAATGGTATTTCAAAATAAATCTATTCATCTTCTTCACTAGGAACTTTAAATCTTGTCCTAAGAGTTTTTCTCTTGTTGAATATAGAAATATAACTCCTTCGGTAGGGGATGTAGGCTCTTCAACTACAACTTTAGTGGAAGAAGTTGGTGAGTCCCCAGCTTGGATGTAAGATCTATGCACCTCAGGACCTCTATATCTACAAACTATATATGGAATCATTGGATGGTGTTGTTGAAAAATGTGCAACAAGAAATGTTAAATTTAGAATGTGCTAAAAATAGACCTGCTAAAAATAGCATGTCTAAAAATAGTAGTTTGGCCAGTGAGGTCATTGGCCACATTGGGTGAGAGGTGAAACTGCTAAAAATAGAAAGTTTTAAAAATAGAATTTATGTGTCCCTTCCTATTTATAGCAGTCCCTAGTCTATCTATAGGAAGTAAAATTAATTTTGGTCTTAACAACAGTTGGAAATATTAATTAATTAATTCAGTTGAGTTAATTAGTTAAGGAAATTCGAATTTGAAGTCTTTGTGAGAATGCACATGAGTTGTCCCACTGATTGAGGAATTTATCCTTAATTTCCTCCACTGATTGAGGGAATAAGTATGAGTTCTATAATGAGAGAATCAATTGACTTAGTTCTAACTAGTCAAGTCTAGTTAGATTATTTAAACAAGTTGTTAAAATAATAAAATATAGTTTGTTAATGCTTGCATGCATGTGACAACTATTATTTTAGATAACTGAGGATTCACTCATGGATAACTATTGCATGTCAATTCTATAAAAAACCCAGTTGAGATTAGATGTGGGACAACGTACTATCAGATGCTTGACTATTTATAGTAAGTAGTTTTTGCATGATTGAGGAACTAATGTCCTCAAAGATTGTGTAGTTGGACCATTGGTTAACTTAGTACGTTTGGATTAATTACATATGCTTTTGCTATTATTTCCTAAGCAAACTATGCAAGGAAATAGGGATTGGACCATAGGTAAAGCCTTTACATATAGGGCTTGGTTGGTTCATGGGACAGATCTTCATATCTTCATATTTCATTGAGAATTGGATAGCTTGAGAGCTGATTATTTTTGTATTATGAAGAGGATTTACACTTGATTGATAATACATGGTTGGGGTTTTATGTTGGTGCTTTCCCCTAGATATATCTTGTGTTATGTCTGATTATTTCTCTTGATCAGTTATGCATGTTTCTACTTGATGTTGCTCATGAATTCGATTATGCTTCCGCTTAATGTTTTGTAGAAATAGAACAAGTATTATGCTTTATGACATTGCATATATCGGTTTGTTCTACAGGTGAAATTTCTACATGGTATCGAAGCACAGGTGATCAAGCAAGAATAGTATACTAGCAGGAGAAAGTTGAAGTTTATTATTCGGATATAGATCTCAAGTTCTTATCACATCTATTTCATCAATGGCATTCTATGGTTTAAGGCTTGAGTATGCCCTTGATGGCAGCTCAAAATATATAGCTTGGAAGGATCGCATGGAGGTAGTTTTGGAAGATAATGGCCTTAAGGATTTCATTGATCAAGAAATTCCTAAGCCTGCTGACAAGACTGAGCAGGTGGAATGGAGGAAGTGTGTGGCTAGAGCTAGGAGAATTATCTTGGAGGGAGTGTGAGATCACATTGTCTCAAGCCTCCATGGGAAGGAGACTTTGCATGCAATGTGGAAAACATTGAAAGATTTATATCAGAATAGCAATGATCAAAGGAAGCTGGCACTAAGGGACAAACTTTGAAAGATCAAGTGTGAAAGGGATGAGACGATCTCTATGTATCTTACCAAGCTCATCACATGCAAGGATGAGCTTGAAAGTGTAGGGGTCATGACATCGGATAAGGATATGGTGAGCCTAGCACTCCTTGGCCTTCCTAAGAGCTAGCATAGCTACCAGGACTCGATGAATGGAAGGGATAAACTACTATATTGGGAACGACTATGGTTAGATTTGATGCAGGAGGAGATTAGATGGAGCACCAGAGACATTTCTTCATCTATGCATGATGAGGAGAACTGTGCCTTAGCGAGTAAGGTGAAGAAGGGGAAGGAGAAGGTTTCTCTTTCCAAATCCAGTTCTTCCAATGATGGGAAGAAGGTTGACAAATCGAAAGTGTGATGCTTTCATTGTCATGAGGTGGGACATTATGCTACAAATTGTCCATGAAGGAAATCCAAGAAGGGATCTAGGGAAGGATCTGAAGGTGAGGCACTTGCTTCACAGTTTGAGTTGGATTTCACACTCTTCGCATGCATGGTTTCATCCATGGTGGGAAATGGTTGGTTTCTTGACTGTGGGGCTTCTTTCCACATGATCGGAGACAAGAGTTTGTTCAACACTTTGGAGGAGAAAGATCTCTAGATACTCATAGCGATGGGTGATGATGAGAAGTATAGTGTCTCAGGTGTAGGCACAATTATTTTTCAGAGGGAGCATGTACTTACCTTACCTTGACCGATGTCAAGTATGTACCAATACTGAAGAGAAACTTGGTGTTGATCGTGATGCTGGAAGACAGAGGCTATGATGTAGTCTTCAGTAAGGGAAAGGTTTTCCTTAGACACATCATCCCTAGACAAGTGAAGCAGATTGGTTCACGGGTCAAGAACCTGTATGCTCTTGAGGTTCAAGATGCATGCAAAGCCTTGAGCAGCAAGGCAACTGATGGAGACTTGGTGGTTGAGAGGGAGGGTATATTACCTCTCAACATGCAGAGCCAGAAGAAGTCTCAGACGATTGTGGAGGAGCCACGATTGGCGCAGCAGCTTCAGGAGGTTGTGGAGCAGCCACAACAGGGGAAGCTGTGTGGAGATGGAGTGGAGACATTTACTCATCCAGAGACCTCCAGTAGGGGGAAACTTCGAGCCAGGTGGGCTGAGGGATCGCATGCAGCCATACCTCCAGGTAGGAGGTGGGGCGATATAGATGATTGTCCCAAAGAGGAGGGGTAGGATCCTTGAGGTACCCAACCTCTTTGATGATACCTTGCTACAGGAGCCCCGATGTGGAGTAGCAGGAACTGACTGATTGGGTAGAGATAGATGTGGATGGAGTAGTAGAGAGAGCGACAGTGCAGGGAATCCTAGGACAGTGCATAGCTAGTAGGCTGCAGCAATGCGAGAGGCACAAGTGCTTTGCACAATGCTAGGTGGCATAGAGAGGTGTGCAATGGTGCGAGATGCATGGGGATGTTGCAATAGTGCAGATGTCAGAGAGGGAGAACTTGTCAACAATAGGTAGAGCTCCAGCATCAAAATATGTTCCTAGCCCAACAGAGTGGTCAGTTGGGAGTGTTTTTGTTCCAAGTGTTGTTGGAGCAAGTGGACTGGGTAGATGTGTTGCATGCAGAACATTCCAGAGTTATAGGATTGGGTTCGAGAGAAAGCCTTTCTTGTTG
>APFE031478355.1:11304-44867 GCA_000404065.3 Pinus taeda | reverse complement strand
TTGGCGCACCCACTCCACTGCAGTGTGCTCCTTCTGGTTTGAATCCTCACAAACACATGGTCACCAACCTTATACTCTGTGAATCTTCTTTTCCTGTCCGCAAAGCTTTTCTGTCTGTCTTGTGCAGCCTTTAAGTTTGCATGCACTCTTTTCACCATATCCTCCATGTCTTTAAGCATTTTTGGACCCAAACTCAGCTTGTCCTCAGGCCCACCCCAACTTGAGGGGGTGTGGCACTTTCGTCCATACAAGACTTCAAAAGGACTTAGCTGGGTTGAAGTGTGATAACCATTGTTATATGCAAATTCGACCAGATGTAAATACTCTTCCCATTGACCTGGTTTCAGCATCACATACGCCCTCAACATGTATTCCAACACTTGATTAACTCGCTCAGTTTGACCATTGGTCTGCGGGTGGTAGGCCGTGCTAAAGTTCAGCTGAGTACCCAACTCAGCAAACAGTGTCCTCCAAAAAGTGGAAGTGAATTTCACATCTCGATCCGATATGATTACCTTTGGCAGCCCATGCAATCGGAACACATTTTGCATAAAGAGGTGAGCAATTTGTACCACCTTGTAAGTGGACTGCGCAGGTATAAAGTGTGCTGCTTTACTCAATTTATCAACCACTACCATGATAGAGTCATTGCCCTTCTTTGTTCGTGGCAACCCAGTTATGAAATCCATGGAAATGTTTTCCCATTTCCACTCCGGAATAGGCAAGGGCTGTAGCAGTCCGGCTGGATGCTGATGTTCTGCCTTAATTTGCTGGAATTCTAAACACCGTGCGAGGTACTCAATTACCTGTTTCTTCATTCCTGGCCAATAATACTCCTTCTTGAGTGCCGTGACCATCTTTTGGTACCCTGGGTGGCCAGTGTAGTGGCTGATATGGAACTCATCTAAAATCAGCCTTTTAAGGTCATTTGAATCAGGCACATACAATTTCTTATTGAAGCACAGCATTCCATTGCTATCTAGTGTATATCCTTGCTGTAATCTTTCCTTTACAGCTTGTTGTACCTGCTATTTTAAGTGCTGGTATTCAGAATCGTGACTTGCTGCTGTTTTTATTTGTTCAACCAGCGAAGTCCGCCACTTGCTGACTGATAGTTCACATAAACAATGAACCTTCCGACTTAGCGCATCAGCCACTCGATTTTCTTTTCCCTTTAAATGCTTTATTTCGAAATCAAACCCACTCAGGAAATCTGCCCAACTGCCTTGTCTTGCATTCAAGGTAGGTTGGCTGAAATAATGGGTCAAACTGTGATGATCAGTTAACAACAGGAATTTCCTCCCTAGGAGGTAATGTCTCCACATTTTCAGCGCATGAATAACAGCTGTTAATTCCAGATCATAAGCAGAGTATCTCTGCTCATGCTCCTTTAGCTTCCTTGATTCGTAAGCTATTACCTTTCCCTCCTGCATTAGTACTCCTCCCACACCCTCCTTACTGGCATCGGTGCACACCATGTAATCCTTATTAGGATCAGCTATACTCAGGATGGGTGCAGTGGTGAGTAAGTGCTTCAAGCGGTCAAAGCTCTGCTAACATTCTGATGTCCACTTAAATATCTTCCCCTTTTTCTGCAATGAGGTGATAGGATAGGCTATCCTAGAAAAGCCTTCCAAAAACCTCCAGTAATAGCCAGCTAACCCCATAAAGGATCTGATATCAGCAACATCTTTGGGTATGGGCCACTCCATAATAGTTTTTATTTTCTCGGGGTCCACTGCAATTCCTTCTTTAGTTATCACGTGGCCCAAATACTGGATTTCCTCCTTGAAGAAATCACATTTACTGAACTTAGCGTATAGCTGGTGTTCTCGAAGAGTTTGTAACACCATCCTCAGGTGTTTCTCGTGTTCCTCTTGAGAACGAGAGTATATCAGAATATCATCAATAAATATCAGCACAAACTTGTCCAAAAACTGGTGGAACACGCTGTTCATCATGCACATAAAGGTAGTAGGTGCATTGGTCAAACCGAAAGGTAGCACTACAAATTCGTAGTGCCCATAGCGTGTCCTGAAGGCGGTTTTAGCGATGTCCTCATCTTTAATCCTGATCTGATGATAACCAGATCGCAGATCGATCTTGGAAAATACTTTTGCCCCTTTCACTTGATCAAAGAGTTCATCTATCCTGGGTAAGGGATACTTGTTTTTGACCGTGAGCTTATTCAGCTGTCGATAGTCTATACACATACGTAGGGTGCCATCTTTCTTTTTCACAAATAATACTGGAGCTCCCCATGGTGATACACTGGGACGTATGTACTGTTTATCCAACAGCTCTTGTAGTTGCATTTTCAACTCTGTTAACTCTAGTACGCTCATCCGGTATGGTGCCCGTGATACTGGTGCTGCTCCCGGTATTAATTCTATAGTAAAGTCTATGTCCCTCTTTGGGGGCAGCCCTGGTACCTCTTCAGGAAAAACATCTACGAATTCCTGCACCACCGGGATATTGCCTAATGCAGACATCTTATCTTTCTGGTTTGCATAACCGACTTGAATAGCGTAGATCTGACATTTCTTTCTAAGGCACTTAGCTAACTGAGAAGCTGTGATAGGCCGAATCTGGACATGGTGTTTAATCCCCTGCAATTCTTGTTGCTGCCCCAAATCATCCTTGTAATAAATGGTTTTGGTTTTGCAATTTACTAGGGACCAATGCTTTTCCAGCCAATCCATGCCAATCAGGATGTCATAAGATCCTAATGGAAGTACATTCAGGTCTGCTGTTATTGGCTATCAACCTATGCTTAAGGAACAATTATTAATTTTAGCTAGAACCCGTCTCTTGGCACCCGTAGCTAACTGTACAACCATGGGTTTTTGAACCTTTCCGAAGATAGCTTACAATGTTCCACTACTTTTGGGCTAACGTAACTTAAGGTAGCTCCTGGATCAATAAGAACAGCTATAGAAAGGTTTGAAATCTTACCTTCAAACTCCACCATAGTCGGTTGGTATTTCGCTTGCCATTCCTCCAAGGCTGCGTTAATTCTTGGTACGCTGCGTGCCACATCCCCAACGGTTGAGGCTTCGTCAATCTGAGATATTTGGTCGACTCCTTTACGCCGCGGGCAGTTTTTAACATAATGCGGTCCTCCACATCCCCAACACTGGACTGGAGGTCTGGTTCCTTCGATCTCTGATCTGGCAGGCGGTTCACTAACTCTGCTTTCACTTGGCTTGGCCCGGAAGGTACCCTTGGTTGTCTTTCTGTTAAACTGCCCCTTTCCAGCACTCTTACCACCATTTCCACGACTTCCTTTGTTATTACCAGCAACTCTGTTGCTTTTTCTATCATTCCATCTTTTGCTTGAAATATCTCCTTTTTGTTTGTTCTGCTGGTAACAAATTCTTGCCTTACGAATTGCCTCGTCCATGGTTCGGGGATTGTCAAACTCTATTTGTTCCCTTATATAGGCTGGTAGACTGCTCACAAATCTCTGTACTTTGGCCTTTTCTTCTTTGATATATGGCACATAGCGAAGCAGGGAAGTGAAGCGGTTAATGAATTCGTCCATGGACTGCTGCCCCAGTCTTAAATCATGGAATTCTCGTGCCTTCTCGTCATAAAAACGCTCGGTTAGATATCTTTCCTTAAAGTATTTCTGGAATTTTTCCCAAGTGATGTTCTGCTCACTCACTCCTTTTACAATTTTAATCTCTTCCCACCACAAGGTTGCTTTACCCTGTAGCTGGAAAATGGCCAGCCGCGCCTTCAGATTTTGGTCATATTCATACAGTTGGAAATACTTGTTAATGTTTATTAACCAAGCCTCTACCGCTTCTTCTTGCTCTCCATCGAAAAGTGGAGGTTTGATTTTCCGGAACTCTCCCTGTAATTCCATTTTCTGTCTCTTTGATGTCTGCTGCTCTAGTACATTGTCAGAATGGTCTTCCTTCTCCTCTGAAATCTCAGGTGCGTAATCCCACTCTTCAGTTCCCCTTTGCTGTTCCGCACTGGGATTGGCTAATGGTGGATTTTGTTTATTTGACAGACTCCTTAATATTCTTTCTTGCTCCTCTGTTAATCGCGCGTTGTCTTCTCGCAGACGCGCCATCTCACTTTTCAGCTCTTGAACAGTCTGTAATATCGCCAGATTGGTACTGCGTGTCTCAGCACCAAGCTGTATCCACAACTCTGGGTTTTCCTGAGGGACGCTGCCTGCTCCCTGCATTTCCTCCATCTTACTTGTTGACTGCTAGCAGATTGTTGTTTCTGTATGGATTTCCTAATTGATAAACAAGCAATCAATTTAGTTACCTTTGTTACTTCCTCATATATGCACTATATAATTTTTTTTTTTTTTTTTTTTTACAGATGGGCTTCACTACTCCAGAGGCCACAGTTTTGAAACCTCTGCTCTGATACCACATTGTCACGACCTTTTTAACACATTATATAAAAACAGTAAAAATTAAAAAAATTTATGGTAATGGTGGTCAACTCATGAACCCAACCCTCTAACTGTTAAGGAACATAACCTAGTTATGAACTAAGCTTAAGCGCTGCATACATATATCTAACCTTTAATATATGCCTACCCCACCGAGTTGGTGTTAACACCTGCGCATATACCATGGACGTTGGCAACCTTGGTGTTATGTTAACCTTGTTTGACCCAACACGCATAATTTGATTACGCTAGATGGTGAATGGAGATCATCCCAGCTCATCCCCTCCGTAGCCAAGTGGCAAGTGATCACGTGAACCCATGTGGTTGACCCACTGTGGTTTCCGCGCCAGGTTTTCCCGCTTTGATGGACGATGGAGCTCTTTCGAACCCATCGTGTGGCTCAGATCTGCTCGAGGGTTCAACAGCCAATACATAATGTGTCGGGTTCTTCGGATCAGCTCATTTGTTCACTACGCCTCAGCCGAGCGCTCCCTCAGCTTGTCAAACCCTTCTGCATCACCTGCCGTTCAGATATTAGTCTCTGGCATTCCGCACCTGGTATTTCTTTACAGTCTTACATTACAACCCTTGAAGTTAATTGGTTTTCGACTGTTCTGGTTTACATATTGTGATTTCTCAATGTGCAGGTGGGTCGGCCGGTTGCAGTCTCCTTCTGCCGCAGGGGTTTTGTCACCTTCACTCCACAGGTATGCTCATTTCCTTCTTGTGGTTCCTGCGTTGGAAATCGAAGTGTATTTGAGAAATGGAATGCTTGTTCTCTGGTTTGAGGCGTGGCTCGTGACCCTTTTCCTTCATGTCTCAGGTCGGCTTAATGTTTCCAGAACCCTGGTTACTTTTGCAGACGACCTCCTTTTGCCGGGACCTGTACTACGTTGACAGTCAGGGTTTAGCTAGGGTTTAGTCATGGCTTTCATGCCGTCCATACGATGTATATTTGGTATTGACTTTGGTCTACGGACATAATATGAATGCATTGAAGTTTGTATATTCTCTGTTAAGCTTCCTCTGAGCTATCTACAGTTTCATATAGCTGCAATGATTCGGTACAATTGTTTATCTCATTTTGGTTATAAGAGTTCTTTAATCCTCTACAGGACCTTTAAGACTCTGTTATCAGTTTACCTTTGATTTAAATGAAAATGTTGCTCTGCGTTCATGGGATTTGTCATATATTTAATGGCTGGTTCTGGCTTGGAACTACCGGTGTTTGCTATGAAACGATTTACTGTTCCAATGATATTATTGTTATGTCATTTTCCTTTGCTTACTGTACATTACTACCCATGAGGGTTTATGAGTCGGATATACTTTTCCATTTACAGCAAATATGATATTTTACAGGTTTAGTTTAGTCTTTACATGCATTCGAATCGTCTGTACCCTTATACATTTCTTATGGTTTAATGCGGCCTTAAGGGTATGTCTTGCATTCGGTAAATGAATGTATAGGCAACCCTTCTTCCGCGTATAATGTCAATCATAACCGGGATTCGCCGGAGTCTGATATACATATATACATTCATTTAGTTCATGGTTCTATTAATGTACTCTATTCTTTTGGTAACCTGAGGATAGCTTTCTGAAAGTTTAACCTGTGTATTTACATGTTGGCTACTTACTTCGGGTTTGTATACCTATGAGGTAAACCTGTGATGGCATCCTGCTAATGTGTGCTGGCTTACGTCGTGTTCATTTCTTTACCAATCTCTCGTTTACAACATCGTTTTCATGATATTTACTTGGTTCACACAACATTATTATTTAATGACCTTGCTTGGGTTTACACAGTATTGTGTATACGCATAATGCTTGGTCCACACAGCACTTATGCCGTGTCTCTTTGTTTACACAGTGTTACAGCTATGCCATATCTCTGTGATTTATACAGTGTTACAGCTATGCCATATCTCTGTGATTTATACAGTGGTTTAGATATGCTATATTTCTATGTCTATTCAACATTTTGGTTTATATATAAGCGCGGGTTTTTGCGTTGGTTCACGACTATGCTTTCATTAGGATGAGGTGTTTGTCTAACATTTCCAGAATGCCTAGCTCGGTTCCATTCCGTAGCTGAGACTCTGACTATTTTATTTCCTTCCTAATAATTAATAAACTACTGCGGTCTCTCCTACCGCCAAACCGCCCCTTAGGGTCTGGTTTTACCATGGAAAGTTATATCCAACAACCAGATTCTATTGCAGATGAAAAATGACACTGATACAACATTAATCTTTTATAACGACTACCATTAATCAATGGAAAGAACACAGATTTAGTCTGTTCACCTTCAGTATCTGCTCTTCATTCTATAACTCGGTTAGAAAGTGCATACCTGGGTAGCCTGCTACCGATATTCCTACTTCCAGAAGTCACCTGCAACTGGTTTGCTCTTATCCTCCCAACCTTGAGATCCACTTGCATTGGATTCTCCCCCCGAGCCGTCTTGCAGGCCTGCAGCCCTCAACAAGACTCATGCACTACCGTGCTAGGTTATCTGGTCACTACCAGACTTAACCTCTTTTCTCACTCTGCTTTTTCTCTCAGGAATTCTTCTCTCTGTCTGTTCATCAACAGCCCAGAGGTTTTCCTCCCAGGACTTTTCCTTGGGTGAGAAGCAATTACTTCAGTTTCATAACTGATTTTATTTTCTTTTAATAGAAAATCCTCCTCCAGGAGGTTGCCAGCATTTCATGAATATACACATGTAAAAATAATCTGATATATATTCATTTCATAATTAAATAATGTCATTTAGTGATAACAAGTCACCACTCATACAATTTTTACCTCAGTAAATGTTCCAGAATTACAAGTTACCGGGGTCATTACAATTGCCCACACTCCACAAACACCTGCGCAATTCTGATCACACTCAACAACATCATATTAATTATTTTTCTCTGTCATGAAACGTAAAATCATATGTTAAGTTAAATATGAATGTAAAAGTCATTTTGTAATAGACAAAGTAAGAGAGTTGGAGAGAAAAATAGCGCAAGTCTCTGAGGAGAAAATGGTGGAAGCAATTTTTGGTTGGCACGTGAAAACAAAATTTACTTTGTTTTACTATGTGTTATTCCTCATGAATGTCAATCTATGTAAACCTTGTTTAATATATTCATCATGTATTAGAATTTAATCCTAAGTTTTTATTGTTGCTCCAAACTTACTCTATTTTATTGTCCTTTTGTTGTGAGTGTATACTGTGATTTTTAATTCTCCGAAATCACCTTCGTGAATGTAATAGACCCTCAGCGGTGCGTGAAGGTTAAGTAGCTTCAGGTGAGTTACACGAAAGTAGCTTTGCCACATATTTCACTGCAACTCTCCCCGATTTTTCTAATATGGAATTAAATATTGTTACTGTAAAAACAAGTGTTTTTATTAAAAGAATTGTTTTGAAAGCATATTGTGTTTAACATATTTAGGAGCGGTAGAAAGTTTTTTTTTTTCACTCAGAAATGGCAACATCAAGCACAAGCTTGACTAATTCTCACCTACCTCGGTTTGATGGAAAAAATTATGATTATTGGGCTATCAGAATGAAGACCATGTTTTCTTCTCAAGACATTTGGGATTTGGTGGAGAATAGTTTTCAAGAATGAGCAGATGCAGCAACATGCAATGCCTTATCTCAACAAGAAAGAGATTCAAGGGGGACCACACGAAGAAGGATTCAAAAGCCCTATTTTATATTCTCCAAGCAATTCATGAAAGTATTTTCTCATGGGTTGCAACAGCAACGAAGCCCAAGCAAGCATGGGACACTTTCCAGACAGCCTACCAAGGCATGGCAAAAGTCAAGACAACAAAGCTGCAAATGTTGAGGAGAGATTTTGAAACACTTTGTATGAAAGACTCTGAGAATATAGACTCGTTTTTTACACATGTAAGTGGGTTGGTTAGTCAAATCAGGTCTCATGGTGAGACACTTGAAGAAAGAAGAATAGTTGAGAAAGTTTTGAGAAGTTTTCGAGCAAGGCTTGAGGCCATTGTTGTGGACATAGAAGAGACAAAGGATCTCTCGCAATTCTCAGTGGATGAGCTTAATGCATCACTGATTTCTCAAGAACATGCACTGAATAGAGAAACACACTCCTCATTGGAGCATGCCTTCAAGACACAAGTGTCATTTGGTCAAGGTCGAGGCAAAGGAAGATCATATGCTAGAAGAAGAGGAAGAAGCCCACACAAAAGTGGAAGAGGCATCAATCAAAATCCAACTCAAGGCCCAAGCCAAAATCAAGAACAAGGTCAGAGGTATGATAAATCTCAAGTTCAATGTCATTATTGTAAGAAGTATGGTCATTATGCAAATGAATGTAAAAATAAGCAATATGACATTAGTAGCAAGCCAAGTGTAAATTTCACAAGAGAAAATCAAAACCATGATAACATGTTTTAGCTTGTAATGTAGCGCAAGAAAAACATAGTGATATATTGTATCTAGATTCAGGGTGTAGCAACCATATGGCAAGGAACATAGAAATGTTTTCAGATCTAGATGAAAGTGTGAAATATGAAGTGACATTAGGGACTGAGAGCAAAGTCTCTGTCATGGGAAAAGGAAGAGTTAATATCCTAACAAAGAAGGGGGGGAAGAAGTACATCTCAGATGTTTACTTTGTCCCCGGTCTGAAACATAACCTCATAAGAATTGGACAACTCATGCAAAAGGGCTACAATGTCTTTTTCAAGAATGACGTATGCACAATTTGGATAGGCCTCCAAGCAGACAACTGATTGCAAAGGTTCATATGACAAACAAAAGAATGTTTCCCTTAAAATTAAAATCAGATTTGCCGAAAGAAGGTGCACAAACACAACTATCTATGAATTCACAAGAAGCTGCGCAAAAAGATGAAAACTAGTTATGGCATTTGAGATTTGGACATCTCAATTTTGGAGGTTTGAATTTGTTGCATAGGAAAGGCATGGTGAAGGGTTTACCACTCATAGAAAAACTAGATAGCATATGTGAAGGATGTATCTTGGGCAAACAACATAGAGAGACATTTCTAGCAGGAAATTCAGTAAGGGCAAAGGCACCTTTGGAGATTGTCCACTTAGATTTATGTGGACCAATGCAAACACCATCAATTGGTGGCATCCACCATGTATTGACCTTCATAGATGACTACATAAGGAAGACATGGGTCTATCTCCTAAAACAGAAAAGTGAAGTGTTTGAGGTTTGAAGTGGAGGTTTGAATTTGTTGCATAGGAAAGGCATGGTGAAGGGTTTACCACTCATAGAAAAACTAGACAGCATATGTGAAAGATGTATCTTGGGCAAACAACATAGAGAGACATTTCTAGTAGAAAAGTTAGTAAGGGAAAAACCACATTTGGAGATTGTCCACTTAGATTTATGTGGACCAATGCAGACACCATCAATTGGTGGCATCCACTATGTATTTACCTTCATAGATGACTACACAAGGAAGACATGGGTCTATCTCCTAAAACATAAAAGTGAAGTGTTTGAGTGCTTTCGCCAATACAAGGCACTTGTTGAGAAGCAAAGTGGACACTACATCAAAGTCCTCAGGACTAACAGAGGTGGCGAATATATCTCAAATGATTTCCTTCAATTTTGCAAGGAGCATGAAATTCACAAGCAATTTACAACAAGATATACACCTCAGCAAAATGGTGTGACAGAAAGGAAGAATAGGACCATTATGGAGATGGCAAGGAGTATGTTGAAGGCAAAGCATTTGCCAAATGACTATCACGTTGAAGTTGTCTCTTGTGCAACATATATCTTGAATAGATGTCCAACCAAAAGCATCCAGAACTTTGTTCCTGAAGAGGCCTGGAGTGGAAGAAAGTAAAATGTCACTCAAATGACAGTTTTTGAATGTGTAGCGTATGCACATGTCCTGGATGAGTTAAGGAAGAAGTTGAACAACAAGGGGGAGAAATGTATATTTGTTGGATACGGTGATGAATCCAAGGCATACAAGCTTTATAATCCATCAACCAAGAAGGTCATTATCAGTAGAGATATGCAGTTCATAGAAGAGGAAGCATGGGATGGAAGTTTAGAGAAGACAGTCAATGTGAAAGCATGTATACAATATGAGGACAAAGAGGAATTAACAGCAGCAAGTAATTCCTCAACAATGACTCCCTCTACTCCTATTCAAACGCAACAAAGCAGGCAACAAGCAACACTATCAACAAATAATATGACAGTTTCGCGTAGCCAAGAAAGTGCTTCTCCAAGCACACCGCAAAGTGCAACGCCAAGTAACATGTCAAGCCCATCTTCAACAAGCACAAGAAGATGGAAATTCAGAAATTTAAATGAAATTTATGAGCAAGATGAAGCTAATAGTAGCGCTGGTCTGAATTCCTTATTTGCCTTGTTTTATAATGTAGATGACCCAATCCATTCTGAAGATGCAGTCAAAGAAGAAAAGTGGGTTGCGACAATGGAGGAAGAAATAGAAGCAATAGAAATTAATGACACATGGGAGTTAGTGAGCCTTCCGAAAGGAAAACATGTTATTGGAGTGAAGTGGGTCTATAAGACCAAAAGCAAAATTGAGGAAAAGATTGAAAGGCACAAAGCAAGACTAGTTGTCAAAGGATACACACAACAACATGGAAGAGATTACGCGGAGACATTTGCACCAGTTGCGCAGATGGAGACACTGCGTGCAGTTGTGGCGATTGCCACGTAGCATAAATAGACAATGTATCAGATAAACGTAAAATCAATGTTCTTGAATGGACTGCTAAAAGAGGAAGTGTATGTTGCATAGCCACCTGTTTATGAGGTTGAAGGCCAAGAAGACAAAGTGTATCGGTTCAGGAAAGCTCTTTATGGATTGAAGCAAGCACCGCATTCATGGTAAAGCAAGATAGATGCCTACTTGTTGGACAATGGTTTCGACAAATGTGACGGTGAGCCTACTCTCTACATCGAAGAGAGTGAAGGTAAGATTCTCATTGTCATCTTATATGTAGATGATTTGATTTTGACAGGCAGTGATGATTTCATCATTGTTGATTTCAAACAAGTCATGAAGAGTGAATTTGAAATGACTGACTTGGGGCTATTAAGATATTTTTTGGGCATAGAAGTGAAGCAAACAAAAAATGACATTTTTATCTCTCAAGCGAAGTATGTGGTAGACATTTTGGAGAGGTTTAAAATGCAGAACAGAAAATCCGCACCAACTCCAACTATCATAGGGTTGAAGTTGAGCAAACAAATTTGCAGCAGCAATGTCAATCTGACATTATAAAAAAGCTAATATACGGCTTGATGTATTTGACTGCCACTAGGCCGGATATAATGTATGCAGTAAGTTTGGTGTCAAGGTTCATGGAGACACCCAAGGAGACACATTGGCAAGCAGCGAAAAGGATTTTAAGGTATGTCAATGGGACAAAATGGTATGATGTTTTGTACATAGCAACAAGTGATTTCAGGCTGGTTGGTTACACTGAAAGTGATTGAACAGGTAGTGTCCATGATAGAAAGAGTACGTTAGGATATGTTTTTCATTTGGGTTCCGAGCCATTTCATGGGCCTCCAAGAAGTAGCGAATAGTGTCACTGTCAACAGCAGAAGCTGAATATGTCAAAGCAACAATAACAGCATGTCAGGTAGTTTGGATGAGAAGGATGTTAAAGGATCTTCATCGTGACCAAGAGGGAGCGTCAACTATTTTCTGCGACAACACCTCAGCAATTGAATTATCAAAGAATTTTGTCTTCCACAAGAGGACCAAGCATATTGAAGCTAAATATCATTTTATTAGAGAGTTGATTAACAATGATGAAATTGTGTTGCAGCATTGCAGGTCACAGGAATAATTTGCTAACATCTTCACAAAGCCATTGGCATGTGAAAGCTTTGTTTATCTGAGAAACTGTTTGGGAATTGTCAATGGCAGTGATTGTGATTAAGGGGAAGTGTTGGAAATAATAATCCCAACCACCGCAATAAGCAACCTGACAGTAGTCATGCTTGTAAGATGTATTTTTGTAGGTTGCATCTCTGTTTGAAGATGGAAGGACTTAAACCAATAGTGAACCATTCCGAAACACAAAAAAGAATTTAAAGCATTTAATGTATTTTGCTAAATAGATATGGGCAAGCATTCATTCAGCAACTATTGCCCACACTCTACAAACACCTGCACAATTCTGATCATAGTCAACAACAACATCATATGCAAGTCTTTAAGGAGAAAATGGTGGAACAATTTTTGGTGAGCGCGTGAAAGCAATAGTTACTATATTTGTCCTTTTGCCCTGAGTGAATATTGTAATTTTTAATTCTATTTAATAGCTCTGCGAAATCTAGGTCCATGAAATCACCTTGGCAAATATCATAAACCACTGAAAAGGTATTTTACTCTGCGTCTCCACGTAAATTTTCCTTCAATTATGATGCAGTGAAATTTGGTTGGCAACCATCTATATAGTAAGAAGACCATTCGTTTTTACCATAAAATGTGTAAGGATTAGTTAATCATCAAAATTAAAATTTTATTATATTGAAAAAAAAAAAAACTATACAAAACATTTAAATAATATCTGTTCATAAATATTTATGAATGAAAAAATTAAATTCATATTAAATTTATATTTAAAAATTTAATATAAATCTATACTGTTCCTATTTCCTATAATCCAGTTCTAGCTCGCAGCCGTACCTGCCCCAATTTTTTTATTTTTTATTTCCTGGCCGAGAGGTTCAATTTCACGAGAGAAATCAATCGGCACGATGACCAGGATGTCTGCGGATCGAATCTCAGGGGAGAAGAGGAAGGCCTCGGACGTTGATCTAGATTCTGAAGATGTCAGATTTTTTTCGGCAGAAGTTGAATCCCATAGTCACGGCTCGGTCCTGCCCGCCTAATTGTGATCAGAGGTTCTTGGATGTCAAGGCCGATAAGCCTGCCGACGTGGAAGTTGCCGGCGATTCGGTTTGACCGGTTGAGCAGGTCGATGTCGGTGTTGTAGGATTGATTTTGGGGGCCAATAATGTAGATGTTGGTGCTGATGTAAATAATTTAACCAAAAGCGATGCAAGGGGCTATTTTTAAATCGATTGCAAATTCTCGAAATATTTGGAAATCTGACGGACTGGATTATTTTTTGACTGCACCCATCTCCATTAAATCCCCACATAGTCCAGGAAACTTAAGCTCACCGAGTTTGAGGAGCACAGAATAGCAAAGATCTTAACGTGCCCACCAACGCCCAGGAAGCTCAGGCCGACGACAAGAGAAAAACAAAGCCAGAGGCGGCTGTACGTCGTGCTTTGTTTGTTAATCCCAGTGAATTGAATCTGTTTTTTCGGCTTGAAACCGAATAAATTATTGAATTTGTTTTTCGGCTTGAAACCGAAGAAGTTTTAGGTCAGCTGACCATTAGATATATCTGTAGATCTGATCAGTTTCAGAATCCGGTTTTTGTAATCATATACATTTATTTTTTTAGCAGGACCCGCTCATGAACTCTCTTAGCATTTTAGTTTTCCGGATTTTGATGAGGACGGAATGAGAAGTGTATATACAATATATATATTCCCTCCATCGTCGATAGAAATAGAATTGTGGGGTATTGATATTATTCGATTCGTTCTCGTGTATTGCTGGATTAGTACAGTCCACGTTTTCATGCTTCAGAAACCAAGGCGGCAGGAACCTGAAAATTCCTTTGGAACTCATTTGAATGAAGTTTGTTCTCTCACATCAGTAGTGTTATCTCGATCGGATTGGTAGAAAACCCTGGGATTTTCATGGCCGCATAATTATGTCCCCTGTGGAATTCATTTGCACTGTTACCAAAGGTTTTGTGTCGCTAGATAGTGTTATTGGATGAAAAGAATTGAGATTGTAACCTGGAGTTTTTAATTCATTAGCATCACAGATCCATAATTTTGATGGACTTATATAATTTTTATTAAAACAACATTGTTGTGTCTATAAAAATAGATTTATATGGTTTTTAGTTAAGAACATCATCGCTATTGTGTATAACATTTTGATTATAGTTATCTGACAAAGTAAACTTGGATTCATTGTGATAAATATTATCTAATATTATTTGTTGGATTGGAAAAAAAAAAGTTGAACTATTTTATTTATAAAACAATATAAGCTCCAACAATGGTTATATTATGTTAAAACAATATAAGTTACAACTATGGTTATATTATGATGAGTAACTTTTTTTCTTGACTAAAATAAATGCTAAGTTGCTAACTTTAAGACAAATAATCTTTGTATGTGATTTTTTATGATAATTTTTTTATGTTAGAATTCTACCATAATAGTTATTGTTTTAATACTTTGCATTATAATAAAAAGGTATAATACGACTGAATTACTTTATGCTTTATGCTTGGGAAGTGTCAAATTATTTATATATATTTATAATAATTATAATTTCTATATTTTATATTTATAATAATTTTAAATTTATATTTATATGCATTTTTATTAAACAAGGGAGGTTGCTAAGCACCGAGTCCTTGCCGCTAATTGAAGAGAAAACAGAAGCAATTGAAACAGAAGTAATGTTTTCTGCGGATTGACACATTAGCTTATTTGTCTCAAGCTTAACAACTGCTGCTATACATTCTTGCATCAATCAATGCCGAAGTAAAATAAGAAACTAGATAACGAGCACAAAGGTTTGGGTCTCGATCTGGTGGGAATGAAAGGTATGCCAGGCGAGATGGTAGCTTTGCTGCTGGTGGTAGATTTGGTGTTGCTTCTATCTTTGCTTTTTATGCTTATGGACTGGGTTTGTATATGTAAATGGGCCTATCTCTAGAAATACTGAATCACGTTTATCAGTAATTGAATCACAACGAGCTATCTTTGCGTTTTATGCTTTTAGACTAGATTTGTATCTGTAAATGGGTCTATCTCTAGAAATACTGAATCACGACGAGCATAGGGAATAACTGAGTCTCGCTCTTGCAATTAATAATATCGATCCCGAAATCTAAATCCCGGTGAAAGACCTAAGTCCGGTGCTAGTGAAAGGTAGTAATGAAAAGGCCCAGTGGTACTGGTGCTGGATCAACAGAAGCTACTGCATCAAAAGAATCACTTGCATAGTCTACATGATCTACTTGCATAGTGTTTTGAGCTTGCATTAGTAATTGCATGTGTTCAAGTAGATATAATTATCCATCAAGGCAGTATAAAAGAAAAGAAACAAAACAAAGCATTGGGAAATTGACACCTAGCCAAAATAATCTAAAAGCCAATGGTGTGTAATGACAGAGGACCTTATTAATTTTTGAAACAAATATGGAGACTAATATTGTTATTGTATCGTTAGGTTCACGACGAGGCGACACGTTACATAGGAGACATGTGATCGACATGCATGCAACAACGTGTTTGTACGAAACATGGGAAACAAGGCCAAATAAGAGAGTAGATGACGACACTGATTAAATAGGCAGTTAAAGTCTATTCTAGGCAAAAATTGTTACAAAATATGATTTTTGAGGTTAGTCCTCACAATATGTAGGTTTGATTCCGAAAACTATTCAACATTGTTGTAGCTAGGTACCCCAGATGTGAAGTATAAGTAGTCGCCGCCCACCAGGACTCTCCCAAAGTGAGTAGCCAGATAGGTAATCCCCATACCCCTAAGTAATTGTTTTAAAAACTAGAATAATAAATGAATTATCACAAGAAATATAAAACTATTTGGTAAAACTCGTTGGTAAAGATGCTTGTTGGTAAAGACGTTCAAATTGCATGCAGCCCACTTGTCCACTTTTTTCAAGCATGCAACACTACTTGTCTACTTTCCTAGGCAACTATAGCAAACTCCTATTAGTTGTTTCTTTCCCTAGGCAACTATACCTCTACCATCCACTAAGAAAGTTGAGTGACTAATTCAACCAGTGGCTAAGAAAGCTGAGTGATAAAGGTAACGAGAATTTCAAACTTCAGCATCAGTAACAGTAGTTGTTGACCCATCAATAACATATCCAATTAAATATCCACCAACATCAGAAACAGGACCAGTTTATTTACCAACTAGTATACCGGATAGCCATCTATTAACAAGTAGATGCAAGACTATATGTTCCAAGCAGTGGTGTTCTATTATTGTCTGTTGTTCCTACTACTTATGCTTCTGAAACAGGTGCTAGGTATTGATCAAGATTTGGAACCACCCACATAAAAGGAAGCAGAGGATGCCAAGGTAAAGGGCAGCAGAGCATGGGCAATATCAAAGGCAAGGGCTGTAGGAGTAGGTGTCTAGGAATACATGTTGTGCCAGCCTTGAAGTCCAGTGGGCTTTTACCTCAATCCCTTGTACGAATCGACCATAGGCGGCCCCAATTAACTAACGACGAGTGGAGGAGTTAATCTCAAGGATGAACGCTTTTGAAAATTGATCTATGAAGGAGGGTGAACCATGGCTCTCCAGACCTGCAACACACTGCCAGAACCACCATGGCTCTCCAGAGTTGCAACACTTGTGCCAGTACCATGGCTCTCCAGACATGCAACACACTGTGAGAACCACCATGGCTCTCCAAAGCTGCAACACTTGTGCCAAAGCCATGGCTCTCTGGACCTGCAACACACTGCCAGAACCATGCTACAAATAATAAGAATCTAGTCTTACTATTTACTCAAGGTTTTCGTGTACTTAGGAGGAAGGGTGTAAATTCCAGGCAGCACTACACGTTGCATCACTAATCATTCAATTTGGGGTTACAAATTTGACCTTTTCCATCTCGACAGTACATCACTTGTGTCATTCGCATTTTTTTAGGGGATAAATCCTCTGCTAGGCTAGGTTACCAATGCGGCTAGTGGCTTATTAGTGACCACTTCTAGGTATACTCCTCAAGCATAGAAAGGAAACTTATATCTCAGTTAATTCATTAGGGTTTTTAAAATTCCTTATGTTTGAAAATGATGGTAATCGATTTTCTTGGCTTCGTTATAGGCAGGTTTCACATAGCTGTTCATTTCACGCTATTGTTGCTCGACTTCTCCAGAATTTGGTACTCACCAAGCTAGAGTTCCTAGCCTTCAAAGACCTAGGTTCCAACTGCGTATTTCTCTGTTGCTAGCTATGATTTCAGGTTATGGATGTCGGCTAGGGTTTTAGACCAAGCCTGCACATGACAAGGTAGTTGTATTTATTCTTTGGTGGATGCCTTTGGGCCTGGAAAATACCCTAGTACTCTTCTAAATTTAGGCTAAAATATATCATAGCATAGTACCTTATAGGCTAGAATATATCATACCCTAGTAACTCTTCTAAATCTTTTGTAAGAAATGAATGTAATTTGCGCGTGTGTGTTAAATATAATCTTTTCCATTTTCCATTTGGTTACTGTTGTAACAACTTGCATCACTAATCATTCAATTTGGTAGCCTCGGACTGCTAAGGTAACCGACCAGCAAGCAAGACGCAAGCTGGGGGTTCTTCGACCAGTCCGCCAATAACCAAAAAAAGTTTCGTTTGGCTTGAATTTTGAGAGGGATGGCTACCCAAAGCACAACAATTATGGTTCTATTAGTCGCAGGTATTATTTCTAGTTGTAAATCAAGTATATTTCATTGCTTTTTAGGTAAATAATCAGTTTTCTAACAAAAAACAACAATGAACCTTTAGGACTCTAAGCTTTCTCAACTGCCATATCCCTGTACGTTCTTCAGCTTCGCACATCTAATTGTGTAAAATAGCTCCATAGATACTCAACATCTGAAGCTTTTCCCAATGCTCTAACCACTGTATGCTCTTTAGTTCACATCCATATGCGTAAAACTCCTCCAGATTAATCAATGTTTCAAATTCAAAAAAAAAAAAAACAAACAATAATATTAGTTTGAATAATTTTTGTTACCTATTTTTGTTCTTCTTCTATTCTGTTTCTAAACTAGCTTAGAAAAATCAGATGACAAATAACTAGATTCTAAGGTTTTCATTTTACATCATATTCTTCGATGCAACCTAGTTTTTTAATTAAAAACTTCCCTTTTCTTCAGGCATTTGAAAACAATATGAGATGCTGAATTGAATTTCTCACCTTGATCTGCCTATGATCTCACAAAGGCAAATGCTAGAAGAATTGAGCTTATTGTGATCTCGCAGAGGCAAAGGCGCAGAGGCAAAGGCTAGAAGAATTGTAAGATATGCTTAGGATATGCAGCAACGCCTGTACCTGGAATTGGAATTGTAGGTCTTGAAATTGGAACTAGAATTCCAACATGCCACAACACAAACATGCACTCACAGATGGAAGAAATACTTCATTAACATATTCTACATAGATGTGCTATGCACAGATGGCGGAAACAGTACACAAATGTGTTGTGCAACTGCCATGTGGTGTGGCCAGGGACATTTGCTCTCACGGAGAGTCATCAGAAGGCGTGCTGCTTATCAAAGATGGGAGATATAATATAATATATACAAGCATATTTATGTTCTTCTTATCAGAGATGGGAGAGCATGTTATTTAATGCCCTATATTAATGCTAGCATTAGTTTAGTAGCATTTACGACTTTGAAAATATGAACAAACAAATAGATTATAATATATTCTTTTTGCCTCCCCACCTCGGGAAGAGGCCAAAGAAGATGGTAAATCCACCATGTTAAAAAACTTTGATTATAAATCAAGAGCCGAGACTAAGAAACAGGTCAAAACAGCTCAAGTAATGCTAATTACATCGTTTTCGATTACTATAATCCCTGGCCACTAATAAATATTAATTTTGTTGTTATGTAGAATGTAGAAAATGTCAATTTTTTTGGGTGGATGATCTACTCTTTTATCTAGGACACACATAACTCTTAATGAGAGTAGAGAATGTATCACTAATATAAAAAAGAATTTTACATTAATGGTAAAGTGAATAGATATTTTAATGAGAGTAGAGAATGTATGCCCAATATAAAAAGAATGAGTAAAGTGAATAGATATTTTAAGAATAGTTAAATTTGACCAAAATTAATGTTACAAATTAGATGAGATGAAGGGATTTGGGGAGCAAGACCAGGTTAATGATAAGAGATTAATATTAATGTAAACTATTTGTTAAATTTTGGGAGATTACATGAGAATTAATTATAATTATTAAAATAATACTAACAACAATAAGATTATTAAAAAATTAAAATTAAAATTAAGAAAAATGAATAGGTGGAGAATGATATCCATTATATAAAATGAAAAAAATAATAATTGAAAATGTGAAATATATGGTTTTGAATATTCAACATTTTATTTAAAATCAAGATTATATGATTTTAAATAATTAATATTGAACTTTATAATAAATTTACATATTTAATAGTTTAAATTTATTATTGTGGATTAATATGATGTGTATAACAGTTAAATTTACATATTTAAATTAGTTAATTTTATTATTATGGATTAAATATGATGTATAATAGTTAAATTTGCATATTTAAATTAGTTAATTTTATTATTGTGGATTAATATGATGTATAATAGTTAAATTTGCATATTTAAATTAGTTAAATTTATTATTGTGGATTAATATGATATATTACAATTTTACTATTGTTAATATTCATTTATAAAGATTGGATCAATTATTTATTATTAGAAAATTATTTATTATTATATTATTATTATATATTATTACACCTTTGGGTTTATAATATCAATCCCTTGGGTGTATTAATCTAAGGGTTCATATTCTTAGCATATAATATTATTCATATGATTTATAATATTAATTCTAGGGTTTAATATAAATCCCTTGTGTCTATAATCATGCTCAACCATGGTCCAACATCACGTTGCGACAAAGATTTCCTCAGTATGAAAATCAACCATGTTCAATCATGGTCAACCATGGTCCATCGTCGCATTGTGACAAAGATTGTCTCAACCTTAAAATCAATCATGGTCAACCATGATCTATCATGGTCAATATGAAAATCAACCATGGTCAATCATGGTCATTCATGGTCAACCATGGTCCAACATCACATTATGACAAATATTGTCTCAATATGAACATCAACCATATGTGAACCATTATCAACCATGGTGAATGATGGTCTAACACCGCATCATCAACCATATGTCAACCATGGTCTAATTTTGCATTGTGACAAAGCCTGTCTCAATATGAAAATTAACCATGGTCACATTGTGTCAAAATTGTCTCATCGTGCAACGTCACATTGTGACAAACATGGTCAACCTTGGTCCAAGATCGCATTGTGACAAAGATTGTCTCAATATGAAAATCAACTATGGTCAATCATAATCAATCATGGTCAACCATGGTCAACAGGGTCTAATGTCACATTTTGAGAAAGATTCTCTCAATATGAAAATCAATCATGGTCAACTATGGTCAACAATGGACCAATGTCACTTTATGACAACGATTGCCTCAATATGAAAATCAACCATGGTCACTAGTGGTTAACCATGTTTGTTTTAGGATTTATGTAACTTGTGTTTCAATATTAATCCCTTGGGTTTATTAGTGCCTTGGGTTTATAATATCAATCCCTTCGGTTTATTAATCTAATATTTCATATTCCTAGGGTATAATATTATTGATAGGGTTTATAATAATATTCTTAGGGTTTAATATAAATCCCTTGGGTTTATAATCCATTGGGTTTAATATAAATTCATTTGGTTTATTAATATGTTGGGTTTATAAAAATCCCTTAGGTTTATAATAATGGCAATATGGGTTTGTGAAAGATTTCCTCAATATGGAAAGTAATCATGGTCAACCATGGCCAAACAAGGTCAATGATGCCCAACCATGGTTAATCATTGTCCACATTGGTCAAACATGGTCAATTATGGTCTACTGTGGTCCAACGCCACATTGTGACAAAGATTGTCTCAATATGAATATCAACTATGGTCAACCAAGGTCCAACATCGTATTTTGAGAGAGATTTTCTCAATATGAAAATTAATTATGGTCAACCATGGTCGATCATACCATGTTTAATAAGCATGGTCACTTTATGACAAAGATTGTCTCATGGTTCGACAACCATGGTCAACCATGGTCCATCGTCGCGACATTGTAACAAATATTGTCTCAATATGTAAATCAACCATGGTCAACCATGGTCCAACGCCACATTGTGATAAATAATGTTTCAATATGAAAATCTACCATAGTCAACCATGGTCAATCATGGTCATCCATGGTCAACCATGGTCCAACGTTGCATTGTGACAAAGATTGTCTCAATATGAAAATCAACCATGGCTAACCATGGTCAATCATCATCAGCTAGGGTTCAATATCTCATTGTGACAAAGATTTTCAACCATTGTCAACCAACGTTAACCATTTCCAACCATCGTCCAGAGTTGCATCGTGACAAAGATTGTCTCAATATGAAAATCAACCATGGTCACATTGTGTTAAAGATTGTGTAATACCTTTCTTTTTAGTGGAGACCTTCACGTATTCCAGTCATTCTAACTAAAGCTTTCTGAATTACCTTTTTGAATCATGTTCAAACATGGTCAACCATGTTTCAATTAACTCATCATCGAATCATGGTCAAACCATGGTCAATTTATGAATCATGGTCAAAACATGTTTCAATTTCTAAATCATAGTCAAACATGGTCAACCAGCTTTCTGAATTATGACCTTTCTTAGTCATGGTAAAATATGATCAACCATGGTCGAACATCACATTGTGGAAAAGATTGTCTCAATATGAAAATCTATCATGCTCAACCATGGTCAACCAAGTTTGTTTTAGTGTTTATAATATCATCTTAGGGTTTATATACCTTGGATTTACAATATTAATCCCTTGGGTTTAATATTATTCCTAGGGTTTAATATAAATCCCTTGGGTTTATAATATAAATTCCTTGTGTTTTTAGTATTAATCCCTTGAGCTTATTAATATCCTAGGTTTATAATAATCCCAATATGGGCTTGTGACAAAGATTTTCTCAATATGGAAAGCAATCATGGTCAACTATGGTCAACCATGGTTAACCATGGTCAATCATGTTCAACATTGGTCAAACATGGTGTACCATGGTCCAACACCACGTTGTGATGTAGATTGTCTCAATATGAGTATCCACCATGGTCACACATGGTCAACCATGGTCAATTACCATTGTCACATTATGACAAATATTATCTCATGGTCCAACACCACATTTCAACATCCATGGTCAACTATGGTCAATCATGGTCCAATGTCACATTATGGCAAAGATTGTCTTAATATGAAAATCAACCATGGTTAACCGTGGTCAATCATGGTCCACCATTGTCAACCGTGGTCAATCATCACATTCTAAGAAAGATTGTCTCAATTTGAAAATCAATCATGGTCAATCATTGTCCAATGTCACATTACGACAAAGATTGTCTCAATATGAATGCCAACCATGGTCATCCATGGTCCAACATCGCATTGTGACAAATATTGTCTCAATAAAATCAACCATGATCAATCATGGTCAACTAGGGTCTAACGTCACATTGAGACAAAAATTGTCTCAATATGAAAATTGATCATGGTCAATCATGGTTCAATGTCGCATTGTGACAAATATTGTCTCAATATGAAAATCAACGATGGTCAACCATGGTCTAATGTTGCATTGTGACAAATATTGTATCAATATGAAATCAACTATGGTCAACCATGGTTAACCATGGTTAGCCATGGTTAATAACCATGGTCACATTGTGACAAAGATTGTATAATGGTCCAATTTCACAATGTGACAACCATGGTCCAACGTTGCATTATGACAAAAATTGTCTTAATATGAATATCAACCATGGTTAAACATGGTCAATCATGGCCAATAACCATGGTCTAACATCGCATTGTGACAAATATTGTCTAAATATGAAAATCAACCATGGTCAACCATGGTAAACTAGGGTCCAACGTTGCATTGTGACAAAAAATCTCTCAATATGAAAATTAATCATGGTCAACCATGGTCCAACATTGCATTGTGGCAGTGACTGTCTCAGTATGAAAATCATTGATGGTCAACCATGGTCCAACATTGCATCGTGACAAAGATTGTCTCAATATGAAAATCAACCATGGTTAACCATGGTCACATTGTGACAAAGATTTTTCTATGGTCCAATGTCACATTGTGACAACCATGGTCATCCATGGTGAACCATGGTCCAACGTCACATTGTGACAAACATTGTATCATTATGAAAATAAATCATGGTCAACTACGGTCAAACACCACATTGTGACAAAAACTCTCTCAATATGAAAATCAATCATTGATAACTATGGTCCAACGTCGCATTGTGACAAAGAATATTTCAATATTAAAATCAATCATGGTCAATCATGTTTGTTTTAAGGTTTATAATATTTATCTTAGAGTTTATATTCTTTAGGTTTGCAATATTAATCCCTTGGGTTTATTAATCTAAGGGTTCATATCAGAAGGGTATAATATTATTGATAGGTTTTATAATATTCGTCCTAGGGTTTAACATAAATCTCTTGTGTCTATAATCCTTTGGGTATAGAATATAAATTCCTTGGGTTTATTAATCTATTGGGTTTATAATATTAATAATCACTTACATTTATAATATTAATCCAAAGGGTTTATAATATTAATCTCTTGGATTCTCATTATTAATCCCTTGGGTTTTTAATATTAATCACTTTTGTTTATTAGTCCCTTAGGTTTATAATAATAATCTCTTGGGTTCTCAATATTAATCCCTTAGGTTTTTAATATAAATCCCTTGGGTTTATTAATCTTAGGGTTTATATTCCTATGGTTTAATATTAATGCTAGGATTCAATGTTATTCTTTTGGGTTTACAACTCCTTGGGCTTTATAATATTTATCTTAGGGGTAATATCCCATGGGTTTATAATATTAATCCCTTAGACCCATGACAAATATTTTCTTAATATGGAAATCAATCATGGTCAACCAAGGTCAACAATGATTAAACATGGTCAACATTGGTCAAACATGGTTGACCATGGTCAATTATGGTCTACCGTGGTTCAATATTGTCTCAGAGATTGTGACAAAGATTGTCTCAATATGAAAATCAACAATGGTCAACAATGTTTGTTTAGGGTTTATAATATTTATCTTAGGCTTTATATACCTTATTCTTACAATATTAATCCCTTGGCTTAAACCCTTGGGTTTATTAATCTGAGGGTTCATATTCCTAGTGTTTAACATTAATGATAGGGTTTATAATATAAATTCCTTCAGTTTATAATATTGATAATCACTTACATTTATGTCCATGGGGTCTTGGATAGACGGTGATCGGGTGCTTTGTTAAGGCATTCCTTGATGTGAAGTCACGAGTTCAATTCTTCGCCCTGATCGGGGTGATATATTGAACATGATGAAGATGTAGTCTTTCCAAGCTTACAAAAAAAATAATCGTCTATGTTTATAATATTAATCTCAAGGGTTTATAATATTAATATCTTGGGTTCTCTATATTAATCGCTTGGGTTTTAAATATCAATCCTTTGGGTTTATAATCTCAATCCCATTGGGATTATAAACCTAAGGAAATAATATTAAACCCTAGGAATCTTAACCCTTAGACTAATAAACCAAGGGATTGATATTGTAAACCAAAGGGAATAATATTAAACGCGTGGAATATTTATGCTTGGTTTGTAATATTAATAATCTCTTGGGTTTTTATTTGAATCTAGGTTTTCATTGATGTCAATATAGCAATGTTTGTGAAAAACCCTAGCAGCCGCAGCTCTGCCCTCTGTAGCAGATGTACAGACCTGCAACTCTGCAACCTGTTAACGACATTCCTGCACGGTGTAGCTGGATCTCCAATCATCACGAGTCTGGTCGTTAGCTAAGTATGGAAAGTACGGCGGGAGGGACGGGGTCCGTTCCTCCCCCACCCTCTTCATCACGGATGGCGGATTATACAGAGTCTTCTATTCCCCTGTTCTCATCTGGCAAATCCGCTGCACGATTTCAGAGCCCTGTACGCGATCAAAGGCAGGAACAGAACAATGCCAACGTGGACATCCCAAGCGCTCATGACAAAAATGACACAGATCTGGATGCGTCACAACCAAAGGCGACGTTAACCACATGCATTCCAAAAGCTAAAGAACGAATCAAAGTAGAGCTACCAGGCCATCATATCAATGGCGAAATACAGTACCTGAAAGATCATGCACTGATTGGCAAGTTTATGGGTTTCTAGCCTACTGAGAAGGCCCTTCACGGGTGGATCGACTCAAAATGGAAGCCCAAAGGACAAGTCTCCCTGTTATTAGGTCCCAAAGGCTTTTTCACAGCTATTTTTCACTGCTTGGAGGACAAAACCAGAGTATTCGAAGGAGGCCCATACTTCTTCAACTCCTCGGGTCTTTTCCTTCGTGAGTGGAAGCCCAGATTCAATCCAGATACGGAGGATCTCAGTCACGCTCCAGTCTGGATTCGCTTGTATTCCATGCCCTCAGAATACTAGAAAGAAGAAACATTACAAGACATTGGTAACAGCATTGGCACCTTCATCAAAGTAGTAGAGGAAACCAAAAATCGAAGATTCACCTCCTATGCCCGGATCTGCGTCCAAATGCAGCTAAAAAAAACTCTTGCAGACATGGTAAGTCTCTTCCATGATGATTTTGAGTGGCTTCAACCTTTATATTATGAACACATTCCCTTTCGTTGTCGTAAATGCCATGAGCATGGCCATCTCTTTAGGGAATGCCCCTTGAATACTCATACCCAAGCTGCTGTCAATGAAGCTACTAAAGATTCCGATGGCTTCACAAAAGTGACCTTGCGTCGGAGGCATGCAAAAAAACAATCTGCTGCCCCCTCCAACCCCAAAAAGCCTGAATCCCAGAACCGTTTCCAAATCCTCACCCCTCGTGAGACCTCTGATAAGCCCTCGCAAGACTCTCAGGCTACTCATGCCCCTCCATCCTCCTCCAAACATCCCAACCCCCAGGTGGATCCATCTGCCCCTTTGTCCTCAAAGCTCCCTCCCTCCTTAGAAGAGAAAATCTCGGATTCAACAGCGGGCCTTCAGCCCTCAGCCGTGGACCTGGATGCAGCCTTAGCTTTAAGCTTGCAAGAAGGCAACTCAGATGATCCTCAGAACACCCCTATCAATATGGAGGAAGATCTAGAGACTGTGAGTCTAGATGGGTTGGATATCCTCAAACTTGAAGCAGCATGTAAGCAGAAAGAATACAACTCCATACCTCCCTGGGAAATAGATAGACTGGAAGGGGTTCTCACCAAAGCACAACATAATAAATGTCTGGGCATACAAGCAGGCAGTCCGTGGGACGGAAAGAAAATCCTCAAAGAAACAAAAAAAAGGGGACGTAAGACTGATCTACAACGAACCATTATACTGGGCGAGATCTTAATGGAATTGGGGCGATTTCCAAAGTTGACGAAGTTCTACAAGCCCCAACACCATAGTTCCTCATGAAGCTCATCTCATGGAACATAAGAGGGCTCAATAGCCCCTCAAAACACAGAATGTTAAAAACCATTATTCAGTTAGAGAAACCAGCAATAGTTTTTCTTCAGGAAACTAAAAGTACTAATGTCCTTCTTGAAAAAATCCTCCGCAAAGCCTGGCCTGGCAGTAGATCTGTTTCAGTAGATGGGCTAGGAGCCTCAGGGGGACTTGCTATAGTCTGGAATCCGCAGACCCTCACTCTACAGGATTTTCATGCTTCGCGTAATTTTATTCAAGCCTCATTTCACATCCTTGGAACGGAGCTACATGGTCTACTTACCAATACATATTTCCCACATGACTTGCATCAAAAATTAGAAGTGTTGGAAGCACTTACAGCACTCAACTCTACCAGAGAACACCCTCTCTGGATAAGTGGGGGCGACTACAATATCATCACTAATCTTAAGGAAAAAAAGGGAGGACGGATGAAATTAGAAGAGGATAGAACAGGCCTCAAAGAGTTTATACAAACCAACCAGCTCATTGATCTACAAGCTTCAAATGGATTGTTCACCTGGACAAACAAACGAAGGGGACCTCACCATATCGCTTCCAGATTAGATCGCTTCCTCATTTCAGATAACGCCATTTATTTTGGCGGAGAGCTTCACGCTTCCATCCTGCCCCAAGGAGGCTCTGATCATTGGCCCATTATGCTCCAATGTACAAGTCCAGGTAAACAATCCAATCGCCCCTTTCGATTTGAGTCCTTCTAGTTCACTCATCCAGAATTCAAATAAATGGTGCAAGATGTCTGGAAGTCCTTCACTCCTCCTGCAGGGGCAAAAATGTATCAATTTTAACAGAAGCTCAGACACCTCAAGCAAGCAATCAAGGCCTGGAATAAATCAAAATTTGGTAACATTTTGGAAGCACGGAAAAATCTGGAGCAGAACATGTGCGATCTTCAGCAAACCATCATAACAGAAGGAAGGACAGAAGAATTAGCCGACAAAGAGCACTCCCTCTGGATGGAACTAGAAGCCCGACGGCTACAAGAGGAAATCCCGTGGAGGCAAAAATCTCGTATCAGATGGCTAAAAGAGGGCGAAAAGAATACAAAATTCTTTCACCGATCCACCATCCAACACCGCATGCATAATAACATAGTCTTCATCAACAATAGTCAGGGAAACAGATTAGAAAAGCATGAAGATATTGAGAAGGAATTCAGAGATTACTTTCAGGAAGCACTCAAAGAGCAACCAGGAAGTCGCGAAGCCGCCATCAAATCGGTCACTCAGCATGTCCCAAAGATAATCATTGACGATCAAAATCAAAATCTACTAAAATAGGTCACCATGCAGGAGGTCGAAGAAGCTATGGCGCAACTCAAAGATGGTAAGGCACCTGGACCTGATGGTTTTACCTCTAATTTCTTTCATGAATTCTGGGATCTGATCAGCGCTGAAGTGTGGGACTTGGTGGAAGAATCTCGTTCCATGCATTGGGTCCTTCCCTCCCTCAATTCCACATTCATTGCTCTTGTCCCCAAAGGCGAAGAAGCTAACACGCCTGATAAATTCCGGCCAATTGCCCTCTGTAATGTCATCTACAAGCTCATCTCAAAGGTTGTGGCCAATCGACTTAAACCCCTCCTCCCTCTACTTATTCTTCCGGAACAAACAGGTTATGTTTAGGGTCATCAGATTATGGATGGCATCATCTTATCCAATGAAGTGATCCACTCGCTAAAAGTACTCAAAAAACCGGGCATGATAATGAAGCTTGATCTATCTAAAGCCTTTGACAAGCTCAATTGGGAATATATCCAGCAAATGCTGCTAGCCTTTGGATTCAGTTCAACCTGGACTCGCTGGATCATGAACCTCATAACCTCCCCCTGTTTCTCAGTTCTCCTCAATGGCTCCCCATCCATGCCCTTCTGTCCATCGCGAGGCATTCGCCAAGGGGATCCCCTCTCCCCGTTCATTTTCATTCTTATGGCGGAAGGGCTCAGTGGCCTCCTCCATCATGATGTTTCCTCCACTGCAGTCAAAGGTTTAGCACTTCATGGTCTTAATCCGTTTTCTCATCAGAAATTTGTGGATGACACGATGCTTTTTGGTCATCCCTCTTCTCAAGAAGCTAAAGCCTTCAAATCCTTGCTCTCTCTTTTTTCTGAAGCCTCTGGAACCTCGATCAATGACTCCAAATCCCAACTTTTCTTCTTCAACACCCCTGTCTCCACTCAACGTAATATTGCTCGTATTCTGGGCTTCTCTATTGCTGCTTTGCCCTCCAAGTATTTGGGGGCTCCTCTCATGGCACCGGCTCTCAAGCACGCTTCCTGGCGTACGCTTCTAGATAAATTGGAAGCGAGACTTTCATCTTGGACCTACAGGTCGCTTAACATAGCCAGTCGACTCACTCTGATCAAATCGGTCCTCCAAGCAATGCCCCTGTATCTTTTTTCCCTTCTAGCAGCACCCAAATGGGTGCTCAAGGCCATCCGTAACCTCCAACGGGGCTTTCTATGGGGCTCTAATGGACTCAATAGAAAATGGGCGGAAGTATGTCAATCAAAAGCCAATGGCAGATTAGGAATAAGGGACCACATACAAAGTAACAGCACAATGGGAGCAAAAATATGGTGGAACTGGCTAGTAAAGCCGCACATCCCTTGGGCAAAGTTGTGGCAAGCTAAATACGCGCCCGGAAGTCAGTGGGATGAGCTAATCCAAATTAGTCCGAGCATTACAGGATCCATGATCTGGAACTCGGCTAACATTCATTGCACCTTCATACAGGCTTACAGTTTTTGGGAGATCCACTCGGGGACCTCAGCACGGTTTTGGGAGGACTCATGGCAACAACTTTCAAAACTTTCCACGATCTTCCACAAACCGCTCTGGCAGCACCATATGCAACAATATAATACATCTAAAGTCTCTCAGTTTTGGCAGCAACAAGAAACTCAAGATTTCTGAACTTGGAAACCAGCTAGCTCATGGCAGACAGACTGGCAAGGAGAGACCTATGCTGATATAGACCAGGAGCTACTTCAAAGGAAAATTACTCCCTCTTCTCAGCAGGACAAACTGAGATGGGGCCACACCTCAAGAGGAATCTTCACCACCAAGGAGGCCTATACCATACGCTATGACCAAAGCACTAATGACAAGGATCAATTATGGACTCATATATGGCAGCCAAGATTGTGGCCCAAGGTATCTACCTTCCTATGGCTCCTAAGCAAACGCTGCATTCTCACATGGGATAATCTTCAACGAAGAGGCTTCATAGGCCCCTCTTGATGCCCCAATTGCACCGCCCAGAAGGAAACCATCACTCATCTCATGGAGACGTGCCCACTCGCTGCTCAGCTATGGAACAGAGTCGACCATTGCAATAATGGAATAAGGGACAGGTAAGGGGACATAGCAAGCATTCTCAGAACTTGGCCCAAGCAACCCTATCAAAGCCCCATTTTGAACTCACTATGGAACCTCATTCCAGGTTTTCCATATTGGTCTTTATGGAAGGAAATAAATAATAGAGTCTTCAACAACAGGAGCAGATCCGCAGAAATCCTCTGGCTACTCTTGAAGTATAATCTACAAGAAACGCTGGCACTTAGAGCCTGGACAGAAAATGACTGGCCTACTTCACCTCGTGAAAGAATCATCTGGAATTCCTGGAACCTCAACATCTCCTATTCCCTGCAGGATATTCACAACAGTCCTCCCAAGGTCACCTCCCCCTCCCAATGGTCCCCCCCAGCAAGAGCTACTTTCAAACTTAATTTTGATGGTGCTGCTAAGGGAAACCCGGGTCCATCAGGGTATGGAGGAGTCATCAGAAACACAGAAGGATCAGTGGAATACATCTATTATGGATCGACTGGAACAAATACCAACAACATGGCGGAGTTGGAAGGAATGTGGAAAGGAATCTGTGTGGCTGATCAACACAACTTCTATCCGTTGGAAGTGGAAGGAGATTCCCTAATACTTATCAATGCAGCAACTAGAATCCAAGCAGGGTCCTCAGCAGCAAAAATAGCCTCTAGCTGGAGACTCCTCAGCAGGCTAGAAACATTGGAAGACAGGCTACGATGCCCTAACGGTATCATCTTCAAGCATGTTAGGTGAACTGCCAACAAAGTAGCAGATAGACTAGCAAACCAAGGGGTGAATCAGCATGGTCCTCACTACACAGGCACTCTCCATGATGCAAAGGATACACAACTTCAAAAGGATTGCCATACGTTGGTGCTCCAGGATCTTCATCTCCCGGCTGCGGGTGCAAGCAGGTGAAAGGAGTACGGGGGCGGGCTTCCCACTGGGCAAGTGGCGGCCCAGTCCCGCCACCTGTACAAGACCATTAAAGGCCTGCCACCCCTCTTGCCTTAATTTACAATCCAGAAGCATCCCTCAAAGCATACGAGCCGCTCCGTCCATTCATCCTCGCGCGTGTTCTGCAACTTCATCCTCCAGGAAGCCGATGCAAGACATAGGGTCGCACATGGCACGAAGTGCGACATATCAGTATAACTGCAGAGCCATGGGGGAGGTAATGCATTGTTTGTTGGTCGTTCTGGTCTTCATTCGGCTCTGGGTTTCTTTACTTTGTTATGTGCAGAGAGGCAGGCGCTGCAAAGAGTCAAGCCGGCTCTTTGTTCATCCCTCCCTTGTCTCTGAGCTCGCCTTCTGCTGCTGTCGGAATTCCAAACCTTGGCCCGTTCTCCAGTTCGCCCAGGTCTGTTTTCATGATTTCCCCCTGCAATTCCCTGTTTCTCCGTTAGCTCTTTGGCCATATTGTGCCACTCCGCCTTCAGTTCATCAGCCTCACCATATCCAGTCAATTCCTCGCTTCACAAGCCACCTCCTTGTCCATTCTGGTCTGCAATGCCTCGGGAGAGGCTTCGCCTCAGTAGTCGCCGTGGCGGGTCTCGTGGAGGGGCAAGTGGACGAGCCAACCCACCTCGCTCCTCTGATTCGCCGTCGGATGATGCTAGCAGTGCTCGGCACAGACGAGGGAGAGGACGGGGGCGAGCTCGAGCCTCGGTATGTGATCACTTCTCCCATCCTACAACCAGGTTCAGCATCCCCTGCCTTCTGGACTCCGACACTTACTATGTATCTGTCAAAATCGAGAAATGCGAGCGCGGGGTTCCTTCGCTAGCTGCAGAGGAGCATAGGCCTCCTGCCTCAGCCTTGGGTCAACAAACCCTGCCTCCTGCCTAGAGTGTTTGTCCAGCAGTTCAGCCTCCTGCTCCAAAGCCGGGTCAGCGCAACTTGTCGGAGGCAACAACGGGGGCTGTGGCGGGTCCAAGCGCTCCAGCTGAAGACGACGTGCCTCATACAGACTCAAGCGAGCCGGACCCGTATGCTTGCAGGGTGGTGGAAGAGGTGCCATCCACCTCTGTGGACGATTGAGCCAGTTTTTAGGACTACAGGGCGGAGGGTATGGCATAGTCATTTTGTTTATCTGGTAGTTCAAGATCTGTGTCTTTACAGTGTTCTCTCTCTTTGTAATACTGCTGCTCTGCTCAGCCCCTTGCAGGATAATCATAGTTCCTATAATGTGCTTCTATTTGCGGCTTCAATGGCCGAATATCTAGTCAGGAAATATGGTTTTTGAGTCGGTCATTGGGATTTTGGTTTTGAAGTCTGTAATCAGAATATGTCTGGCTTTCTATGTTCTTCTCTTCACTGGATAGAGTTTTGTAACAGCAGGCGAGTCTCCCAAACCTGGGGTGGGACAAATGCCTGGCTGGATATGGGTAACAATGTGCAAAATCCATCTCTGTATGATGGTGATATTTGAGGCATGCCTCGTTGTAATTTTCTGAAGTTTTTTGTACTATAATAGAATTAGACTAATTTACAAAAAAAAAAAAAAAAATCTCTTGGGTTTTTAATAGAATCCCAAGGGTTTCTAATATTAATGTGTTGGCTTTAATGATTTTTTAGATTTGTAATATTAATAATCCATTGAGTTTTTATTTTAATTCCTTTAATTTATTATTATTCTCTTCGATTTTCAATATTTATTTCTTTGGTTTATTAATTCGTTGATTTATTGATCTTTTGGGTTTATAATATTAATAATCCTTTAGATTTATGATTCCATGATTTTATAATTTTAACATTTTATATCGGCCTTAGATTGATATATTAATTTAACCTATTAAATTTATTATATAATTATAAGATATTAAATTAATGGTTATATCCGCCATATTTTTAATATAATTGTGATATATATTAATTCAATAAAAAAAAAAAAAAAAAAAAAAAAAAACAAAAAAAACAAAAAAACAAAAAACCTTCACTATTTATTATTTCATTTATAAAATTTGATTGGCTTTTGTCCAGACAAAACGAAAAAGCGCGTTAACTGGCCATTGGAACCCAATTTCAAGTTTTCTTACACTTGTTGATGGGGCAATAGCATGCCAGTTGTGACATGAATACCGGAGTTGTTGAATTGATTAAGGCTTCTCATCAAATTAAAACGTCCACTTCTAAGAGTCGTGCATCGGTTCAAGTTTAATATATATCTGGTGATGTAATCACATTTAATAATTCAATTGGCTAAAATATTTCAATTTATTTATAACTTGTCTTTGACTTTAGCGTTGTATTTGTGTG
>APFE031478355.1:0-11239 GCA_000404065.3 Pinus taeda | reverse complement strand
ATTTATTATAATATTTATTTATTTTGATGAGTATATTTATAAACGATCACAAAACAAACCATAATTTTGAACCAACACAACATTATGTATATCTCTCTTCCTAAAACATAAGTCAGTAATAATCATATCCCACATACCTCAAGCTTGTTCTCATTCTTATGGGAGGCAGCAAATCAAATTGTTACTCCTATGCATATTCTTCCCTCACCAACTTGAAGCCAAAATCTTGCTATACCACAAATAACAATAAAATAATTATTAATAATTACAATATTTTATTTTGCAAAAAGTCAAATACTTGAAAACTACATTTTTATCCTTAACCTTAAATAAACTTAGTCAAGTCTTCATATATTCATTACAATGAAATATCCTCAAACCTTTATTAAATAAAATGCAGAGCTTCGAGTCATATTTTGATTGATAGGAGGACGACGAAATTAAAGCGGGGATTGGGTTGGGTGAACCCCACAAAGACAACGACATTGGCGTAATTAATAAATCAAAATGAAGTGGGAGAAATTTCCCTCGACTTTCTTGGTTCTTAGCTCTTTTATATTCCACTCTAAAACCCCTGTCAAAAGAGCCTGGCCGACTTCATCCGACTAAAGAATCGAGTTGGTTAGCGTTTAATATTTTTTTCCGGGGTTTTCTGGTTTCAGGAAAATGGAGATCTGGTCGAATTTGGGGTCGACAATGGCTTCCGTGCTATTCATACACACCATAGTTAAGCAATACCTGCCTCCAGAATACTATGATATGTTTTCAAAATGGATGCGCAGGGTCATGGGGATAGTGTCTTCTTACATCTCAGTTGTGATAGAGGAGAACGATGGCATCAAGGTGAGCGAAGTTTACGAGGCCGTGCAGACTTACCTGAGCAGAAGGTCGTCTTCGGCTGCAAAGAGATTAAAACTGAAGAAGCCTCAGAATAACAAGGAGTTTACCTTCAGCATGGACAGAAACGAGCAGATCGCAGAGGAATATGAGGGTATTAAAGTGTGGTGGGTTTTCCACAGCAGCGAGCGAAAGGCGCAGCAGGTCATGTTCTCCTGGGACTCCACCTCCCAGGAGAAACGTTGTTACGAATTGACATTTCACAAGAAACACAAGCAGAAGATATTCGATGAGTATCTTCCCCATATCATGGCCGAAGCGAAAGCGCTGGAGATTAGAAGCCGCTACAGAAAGATTTACATCAATCAATCCAATTCCAGGGACTATGAATACCGAAATAGGGCGTGGACGCCCGTTGTATTCGATCATCCAGCAACTTTCGATACTTTGGCTCTGGAACCAGAGGTGAAGCAGGATATCCTGGAAGACCTCCAAAGATTCTCGAGGAGACAGAAGTATTACAGGCAAGTTGGGCGGGCGTGGAAGAGGGGTTATTTGCTCTACGGCCCTCCTGGAACAGGTAAGTCGAGCATGATTGCTGCCATGGCCAATTTTCTCGAGTACGACATCTATGACCTAGAACTAACCCAAGTAAAGAACAACACGGAACTGAGAAAGCTTCTCATCGCCACTACCAACAAGTCGATAATCGTGATAGAAGATATCGACTGTTCTCTTGATCTCTCGGACCGCAAGAAGAAGAAGAAGAAGGCAGAGACAAATGAGGAGAAGGACAAAAAGCCGTCGGAGCCTGGTAAGCCGGATGAGAAAGAAAACGAGGAGAGCAAAGTGACCCTTTCCGGGGTTTTGAACTTCACAGACGGTTTGTGGTCGTGTTGCGGAAGCGAGAGATTGTTTGTTTTCACCACCAACCACATCGACAGGCTCGACCCGGCGCTTCTCCGGTCTGGTCGCATGGACAAACACATTCACCTCTCATTCTGCACTTTTGGGGCATTCAAGATTCTGGCCAGCAATTATCTCTCCATTGCAGACCATGAGCTCTTTCCCGACATCCAAGATTCCATACAGGCCGCTCAGATGACACCTGCGGATATTACCGAACATCTCATGAAGAAGGCTGACCATCCCACCACTGCCCTCCGGGACCTAATTGAAGCTCTTCGCGAGGCCAAAGAAAGAATAGCTACTGCCGCTTTGAAGGGCATATCAGAAGAAAATGCTTCTCCAACAGAGGACCAAGTGTAATGTCAGCAAAGTATGTGAACACATCAATATTTACTTAGAATTCAGAGATCCAGTAGAGGTTATCACCAGCAGAGTAGAATTCTTCAGAAGATACTTGCAGTTCTCCTATTTATTACTTAAAGTTAAATTTAGATTGTACTCCGTTTATTCCCTTCTTGTAATTTGATTTTCTATTCTCTGGTTCTACTTTTCATTGAAATTTTGGGCTGTACAAGGAGTCTTTATGCACAGACCAGCATCCCAGGTTGCAAAGCATCCCAGGAGTCTTTTGGGATGGAGTTAAGTAAGTCGGGTCTCTTTTGGTTTAAGTTTATTATTATTGGGTGTTAAGTTAGTGATACACTGTTGTTTTGTTGTTTTCTAGTTGTGTTGATTCAACTCTCTTGTATTATTTAGGATTCTTATGTTAAATTATAAATTATTGGTATTATTTAGGATTCTTATGTTAAATTATAAATTATTGGTATATTTAGCTTATAGATTATTGAATATATTATTGGTGTTATGATATCAACAATGAGTAAGTCTTACTAATATATTTGATTCTACACTTTGCCAAAATAATTTTAACAAAATATTAATTTATCATATTAAAAAAAAAAAAAATCAAAAATATATAAAAATAAAAATTTGAAATATGAATTCGATATTTATATTTTTATCATTTATACGCTTAACATATTAATTTAAAATGATCTCAGGATATGATCCAATGGTTATTTTGAAAAATTTGGTCATTACACATTTTTCCTTCTTCCTTCTGATCCAATTCTGAGGATATGATCCAACGCTTATGTTGAAAAATCACTAGTTTAATCAATTAGATAAGTGACTCTAAAAATATTCCCCATGAAACGAAGGATATTATAACATAAAGTATTGAATAACATTCAAATTACCTTTTTCAAATCAATTTTAAATTTTGTTGAAATTAGTCTGAAAGTTAAATGTTCATTTATACCATAAAAATTATGTTTATAAATTTTTTTATAATAAAAATTAAGAAAAAAATATATAATAATTAATTAAATTGTAATTTTATTTTTAATTATTATTTTTAATTATTGTTTTAATGTAAAGAGGATTTAAATTTTATGATTTACATAATATTTTATAACATTATAATTATTAATTGGGTTTTTCTACAAATTTTATATTAATGGTAATAACATAAGTTAAATCTATATACATTAAAAAAAGGTAACAAGTTTTTTAACCATGGAGATTCATACCCACTTTACCATGGAGATTCTTAACATGTAATAGATTTTGTTACAATACTATGGGTCAATACCATAAGCCCAAATAATTGTAACTCATTCCATATAGCATTTTTTTAATTATTCAATTTAATTAAAAGAGCAGAAATGGCATAACTGCTTTTGAAATAAATCCCAAGTTAGGTTCTATGACTACTAATAAGAATATTCAATAGACCTTAAATAGCTACCATCCACCTAATAATTATTGATAATTAAGTTAAAATTCTAGAAGCATATTTAAAAATAAACATGCCTATTACTGTTAAAAAATTGCAATTTTGTTATATAATTACTTTATGCATTTTAATCTGGTGGAGATGTGTAGTTTCTTCACTATTCAATATGAATTTGACAAATGACATCTAAGAATAATATTGATATTATAATCCAATATGAAGAAGATGTACAATTCATTATATGCTGAATTGAAACATGGTATTTTAAAATAAATATATATTAATTAAATAAATATTTTAGTGTTAGTTATAAATGAAATATTTCAATATCCATATTAAATACAATAAATATTCCATTGATAAGTGCTTTTTAATTCAACGCACGAGCTAAATAGTAAAAGTATTTCTAATGCAAGGCATGAGGAGATTTTGTAATTCATGTTTAATATGAGATTGACATGTAACATAATTAAAATATTTTCATGGCCATGTTGACTTAAATATTTCAATGTCAACTATGTATTATAGAAAGAAAATGTAAATAACAAATTTCTTATGATTAATACATTTTATTAATGTGTTCTTCAAAATGAAGGAGATTTATTTCTTCCATCCTTAGTATTTAGTTGAGAGATGGTGTGTGTGTGTTTGTAACAACATATATCCATGTTAATCTTAAATCTATCAATTCCTAAGAAGGATCAATCTCTATAGATGCAATTTTTTTTTCAAGTTTTGCACTCTAAAATAGGTTTGCACATAAGAGATCTAATCACTCTTGACACTTATGCATATTGGGTTAACATGGATCTATATTGGTGTTAAATAATTTAAATTAAATAACACGAGTTTTCGGTAGAAATCACATAGGAGAAATTTTTCCCGATGCGTTTCGAACCATCTAGTGTGGTTCATCGTCAGGGCAAGATGAAGATGTTGATCATGGAAATAGCTTAAATAAGGATCGATGTAGAGCTAATATAATGACTATAATTAGCGACTAGTTTACTAATAATACTACTTAATTAATAACATTAATAATAGGAACAAATAATACTAATTTAAACAAGAGAAAACAAAGTCAAACAACAAACAAGGCATGAAGACAATTTTTTTTTAATTAACAACCAAAATAAACGACTAACTAAGAAAATATTATTTATTTAAATAATACCAATAAATACTAGTAACCAACTTTAATAATTAATAATAGGAACTGTATTAAGTTATATATATATATATATATATATTTATACAATCATACACATACACACCAAGTCCAAAGCAACTAACCCAAGTGCCAGTCGGAAATTACCAAAAAGATTCAATATCCTAGAAGGCAAGGCCCACTAGATAACTTTAAATAAATAAAAATCAGAAATAAATAATTAACAATAAACTAAATAAAAATCACAAAAAAATAAATTCAACCAAAGATAATCAATGTAAGAGAGACTAAATAATTGAGGTCATACAATCAAATTAAAGGCTAACCAAAATATATAAATATATAATTGGTCCAAGAACAAGAAAAAACAAAAGCTCACAAAATACAAGAAGAAACTAAAAAACTTTAAAAATAATTAGGAGGACAGGACACAGACCCAACTTCTGCTAATATTCCAGCCATCGTCTCTGTTCAAATTGGTGGGCCTTTTTTCAATTTCTAAGGTCTCCTTGAATTTTTGATGATGGAAATGACTTGTGTCTCCTTAATGCAAATGTGATGTTTGGTTTTATTTGCATGTTCAACCAAGGCAAGGGAGCGGGTCCTACCATGCCTGATGTCTATGGCATTCTCACGTATCCTTTGATTAATTGAGTGACTTGCCTCACCTATGTAGGGGTTCCCACAAGAGCAAGGCATAACATAAACACCTTTCATATTTTTAGGATCCATTGGGTCCTTAGCAGATGGTATTCAAAGTTCTAAAGGTAGAAGGAACATTATGCTTCCTTAGGGTCCTCAGAATTTTGTCAATGGTCCCTTGGATAAAAGGGAGATGAACACTAGAAAAATTCTCCTTAGGTTCAATCCTTGCCTTAGGACCCTTTTTTGGCTTTGAGGAAAGTCTCAATACACTGGTGTCTATTGTACCCATTATTCAAGAAAACATTCAGGAGGTGTGCTTTCTCATCCTTAAGATGGTTGCCATCAGAAACTCTTAAAGCTCTAGTCACTAAAGTGTTGAGAACGCAAAGCTTTTGAGCCAAGAAATGATGAGAATTAACATGAAGATATTGCTCAGTGTGAGTTTTCATCCTAAAGACTTGATGAGAAAAAGAGCCATCACCATTCCTTCAAAAGAGGATGTCAAGGAAGGGCAGACTACTATTTCTTTCAAATTCCATTGTGAACTTTATGGAACCCAACTAACTATTAAGATGAAGGAAAAACAAGTACAATTCTTCTTTACCATGGGACCAATTGACACAAGTTTTATCTACAAACCTCTTCCACATCTTAAGAAGAAGATGAGAAGAGGCTAAGGCCTTTGATTCAAAACCATATATGAATAGATTAGCCACCACAGGGGATAGAGGGGAACCCATGGTGACGCCACAAGTTTTCCCATAGAATTCCCCACGAAAGAGAAGAACGTGGAGGTGAGATAGATGCCAACTAAACTAGATGTATCAGGATCAGTGATACGCTTAATGAATTCAATGGCCTCATTGATGGGGATGTTAGTGTAAAGGGAGACCACATCAAAACCCACAAGCTTGTCATTTGGATCGAGAGTAATCCTATTTAACTCATTGATAAACGATGCAAAGTCCTTGACAAAGGAATTTATACGACCCACAAAGGAATGTTAAATTAATTTATATTTTTGAATTATAATTAGAAATAGAAAAGATTTTTAATTTTACCATAGGCCATTGATTGTGATAACAAAAAAATCAACTTTAAAATAGAATAAATATATTTAAAGTTTTGAATTAAAATTGAAATTTGAAAATATTTTTTATCTTACTGATAATAATAATAATAATATTAATGAAAAATGAAATTATACCATTTTTGTTTGTTTGTCAAGTTTTCTGTGATCCTCTAGACTTGACCTGTGGCTTGAGAAACCGAGACCGTGAGGCATCTAATGTGTCAAAGTCACCTGGGGATCACAACCGACTTGGGCCACACCAACCCTAAGCTAGCTGGATTTTTTTGCATGTCTCCTCCCCCTAGCACACGCACAACCACCCCCCTAAGGTTTGATCTTGGGTTGCCTTGCTAATAAGACCCATCCTCAATAGGTTTTGCTAGTGAGACTATGCCTAATAAAAAACAAAATTATATTTTATTCATAATTGATTGAGCCAATAATAATAATATTAACTAATAAAAAATAAATCTATTCATAGTTGATTACACTAGAAAAGTGATATACATCTCACTCCATAACATGTAATTAAATGATAAAAAATAAATGATATAAATTTAAAATAGATATACTTAATTACATCACATTATATGTTATATATCAGATATATTAACCTAAATCAATCTTAATCTTGTATTTATCAAATCTAGAGAAATATTAAATCTTTGAGATGCAAAATTCATTTAGAGTATAAAATTTGATAAAAAAATTACACCTAAAATTTTGATTTTCTCATTAATTAATAATTTATTAATTAATTAATAATAAAACATCTAAATAAATCATTTTCATTTATTTCATCTAATTAAATAGCTATATAACATTTTTTTCATCCGATTAAATATATTTTAATTAATTATAAATAAAATATCTAAATTAAATCATTTTCATTTTATTTCATTCTGATTAAATAAATATATATAATTTTTGTTAATAAAATTATTCAAAATATCTAATGGTAATGATGAACATCATATTGATAATGAAGATGATTTTTTCTAAATAAAATTCATTTCCCTTCATTATAAAATCAACGTTGAGTCTCATTTTTATTATTATTCTGGTTTCTAATTTGACACTTCATCTTGTTCACATTTAACATGCACAGTGAGTGATATAGTATGGCTTATAATGCTAACTGGTCTTTGCCACACCATAATTCTAACAATTATTGTCATGGGAATACGAACCACGCATATTAGTCTTTGCCAAAACAGAGTTCTATCAATTTTTATTCTTATGGTGTATAATGGAGAGCTCATTTAGTGATAATGGTTTAAAGCTTGTTTTATATATAAACAAGAAGGGCTGTGGGGCAGCTAGTCCCTGCCCCAGCCCGCAGCGTATCTGCCCGTAAACCATAGATTCGCGGTCGTTCGCATGAGCGAAACGTGGCGGTTGCTGCCTCCTCCGTTGGGACGCCTGTTGCTCATAAATCAATCCATCGAGCTGCCGAATCCCCTGCTGCTGGTCCATCAGTGAACTAATCTGATCGCGGCCCATATTGGATAATGACATCAGTGCAGCTGTAGGCATCACATTCATATGAATCCTTGGGTCATTGAGCATGAGATTCTGCATATATGAAAAATGCTTCATTTGTCTAGCCATGTCTGATACTCGATCAGAAGAATGAGGATAGCTGGAAACGTTTGAAGGCTGAAACTTTTGAAATTTGGCCCTAGGTTCCATGGGCGTGGAGAAGCAGTTCAAGTCATGACCATTTGCAGAAGTGCCCGAGTCGCTTTCAATGGATCCTGCTTCTTGATCATTCATTGCGGTTGCGTTGTAAGGGGACTCCAAGAGTGAGGGCAAGGATGGAGAGCAGGGTAGATCAAGGTATGCGTTTCTGCTCAGCATCCCTATGGAACTCCTCCTTCCGCTTGTACCCTTTTGAAAAATTCTGCACACTACCCAATCATCCTGCACAAGGTCCAAGCATATGCACATCAGATATTTTTGCTTCTGGGATGATTATTACACTATTTTGTTGCAAATAGAGGTCTTTTACAGCCCAGGTGGGAAAAATCCTGTATTTATATGCGTATGAAAATATTCAGTGATCCGTGTCAAGTTCAACATAAGCCGTCTCAGACAGGTCGGAAAGGAGATTAACAGTAGCGTTCGTAAATATATTTAGATGATTTGTGTTGATATTGTTCACATTCTCCAGGTAAATCCCATCGATGTCTAGCTTTCAGAAGAAGCTAGAGTTGTCGTATCGAAGGAAGCAGTTATCAAGCCATACTCGACCACCTGTTGAAGAAGAAGAAAACAGCTGTCAGTCGGAAAGCATGCCACCTGCCCAAACCCTGCGCTACGCGGCACGTCAATAAGCAACCGGCTAGACAAAATAATCCAGGTTTGAAACGACGCAAGGTTAGCTTCTTCCACCGTCGAAAATTGCAGAAAACAGCAAGTACGTTCATATTTCTTCATAGATCACGCCCTGCTTCTCTCAGATTTATGAAAATATCGCATAATTATTTGCATTGGCATAGCTGCAGCAGAGAAAGGAGAAAGGAGAAGAAGAAGCAGTCCAACATGGAGAAAAAACTGAGAGTGCTGTGTCTGCATGGATTCAGAACCAGTCTCAGTCTGAGATTGTTACATATTCATGGCTGGTTGGCTTCATCTGTTTCGTTCTGGCGACGTTACTGCTTCAGCTCTATAAAATAGTGTGGAGGGTAGACAGTCGAGGCCACAATTTGCCTCCCGGTTCCACAGGGTGGCCATTGATTGGAGAATCCCTGGGCTTCATTCGAGGGATTAATTCCAGTTCCCAACTACGCCAATTCATTCAAGATCGAGAGCTAAGGTACTGTTAATTTTAATTAAGATTCAAGATCGAGAGCTAAGGTACTGTTAACTTTAACATTCAAGATCGATACTGTTAATTTTAACATTGACGCGTATTTTACAAATCAAATCCAAAATCTGAATGATGTGTATGCGAATTACGCAGGTATGGGCAGATATTCAGATCGAATTTGTTCGGAAGATCTCGGATGGTTGTGTCTATGGACCCAGAGTTCAACAAACATATTCTGCAACACGAAGGCAGGCTGTTTCAATCCAACTATCCAAGACCTTTTCGAAATCTCATCGGCAAATTCGGTTTGCTTTCCGTGCATGGAGATCTCCAGAAGAAGCTCCATGGAACGGCCGTACGTTTCCTGAGGTTCGAGAAGCTGAGTGTGGACTTCATGGAGGGCATACAGAACATTATGCAGACCACCTTCGCCCAATGGCAAGCCAAGAGGGAAATCCATCTTCAAGAGGAGTGCCATCAGGTAAGCACCATCGACAAAACCGATTCCAAAATATGAACAAGCATTCTTTAAATTTTAGAAAATCTATGCATTCTTGAAGCGCCATCAGGTAAGCACCATCGACAAAACCGATTCCAAAATATGAACAAGCATTCTTTAAATTTTAGAAAATCTATGCATTCTTGAAGCCTCTTTAACTTGCAGAAAATCTATGCATTTTTTAAACATTCTTTAATTTTTTTTTAAATCTGTGCATTTTTTAAGCATCCTCTAACTTTCAGAAAATCTGTGCATTCTTTAAGCATCCTTTAACTTTCAGAAAATCTATTCATTCTTTAAGCATTCTTTAAATTTTAGAAAATCTATGCATTCTTTAAGCATTATGTGTGAATTTATTAAACATTTATGGAAATCAAACAAAATTAAACCACGAAACCTGCATGTGATTACTGCCAGTGGTGAAATGTTTTCCGTTTAAATTGGATTTGTTTCTCATGTGATATTTGTTATAGCTTGTTCTGAATTTGATAGCGAAACAATTGCTGGGCTTATCTCCGTCTAAGGAGACGGAAGAGATCTGTAAGGCATTCCGTGATTTTTGTAAAGCTGTCCTTTGCGTTCCCATTAGAATCCCGGGTACCACGTACGCGAGAGGATTTAAGGTGCACAAACGCGGCAGGCGAGCATGGAATGCTTTTTGCACATCGAGCATATTCAGATACCAGGTAACTTCGTCTTGCACGTAAACGCCTGGCTTTACTGTTGTGGTTCCTGTCACCTGTTCAAACAAATTGAAATAATTAGTAGATTATAGACACTTTTCCACATAAATCTCTAAGGAATAGATAGATTTACAGCTCTATAAGCTAATTGTTACCCCGATCATCAACTTAGACTTCTGCATGAGAAGAGATGATAAACAGCTTTCTAATGTGACATCACATACATTAATGTATTTTCTTATTTGTTTGCAGGTCGATGACGTTAACCTGATGGAGTCATGAACATTTGCAATAGGCTCTGGATGCAGAATTAAGGCGTCCGGTGGCGCAGCATTTGGACGAAGGGCTGTTGCAGATGAAGCATGATGGACAGGGCCGTTGCAGATGAAGCGGCGTTGCAGATGAAGCAAAGGGTGAAGGCATTTTAAGGAAGGCAAGTAAAGTCGGTTGGCTCCATGCAAATTGACACGCCAGGGCAATTTCGACACGGCGGCAAGGTGGGCAGCAGCCATGGTTTAGCAAGATATCATCCGCAATAAGTATTCCTAACATTAAATGTTAGGAGATTAATGCTAAGGGAAACCTAGCATTAGTTCATGAAGCTCTTAATCACTTGTACTTTTGCCAAATTTAGCCTAGCATTAGTTCATGAAGCTCTTAATCACTTGTACTTTTGCCAAATTTAGCCTAACTTTTCAGCTTGTATACCTCGTACTGAGGCCAAATAAGACGAACATGTTTCTGATTGGTTAACAGCATAAACAAATAAAAAATATCGTTTTGGTTTTCGTGTCATTCGAAGGGACTTTGGTGTAA
>APFE031478339.1:45112-113706 GCA_000404065.3 Pinus taeda | reverse complement strand
TCACAGTGTTGGGTGATCTAGCTTTTCTTGAGGTGAAGAAGGGTTTCTTAGCTGGAGGATGATGCTGGGTCAGAGCACATGGTTGTAATCTTCTTGCTACTTTTCATCTGAATAAAGCTATTCTTGTTTCCTTCCATATTCTTGTGTACTTGTTTATATATGCATGTATATGGTTAATGCACATCTGATCCTGCATTTTTATGAATTTAGATCCTTGTTTCTCGCATAGTAGTATGTTGCTGTGATTCCATAGGTCCTTTTAGCTGGGCAGACAAAGAAGAAGTGGCAAAATTCTATCAAGAAGGAGAGGAAATCGATCGCAAGACTTAGGTTGGCCCTCTTGGTTCTCCTCTCATCTATTTTCATAAAAGGAATCAATAGTAGACTTTGATTGTTTGTTTCTAATATAGCCACCCATCTTAGTGGGAATAGCAGCATCCGAGTGGACACTATTCCCATACAACAGGGCCATACAGGGCATGATGGCCCAAGTAGACCTCTTGACATGGCTGGTAGACAGATGGAACACATAGGACCACTGCTTTATGATTAGTGGCCACCAGTTCGAAATCAAGCTGGAGGACATATGCTTTCTGACTGGTTTGTCCAAGAGGGGCGAACAATTATCTCTTTTCGAGACTAGGCCAGGTGGCCAGTTTGTCACTAGTCTTCGATTGGAGTTTTGCGATGATCAAGAAGACCCCAAGGATAAATTGATTTATATTAAAACTATCATCCGTCCCATTTGCCAACACAACCTCGCACCAGTTAAATATGGTTCCTCAAAAACAGTCTACAACCATCTGCATCTGGGATCTAGTAGCCACATGCAATGCTTCTACTAACCAGAGCAAAGAATGGAAAATTGAGGAACTTTGGATATGGATTTATTATAGTCATCTTTGCTCTAGAGAGGATCCCCATGTTAGCCCCGCAACATATTCCTGTTGATGCTAGTCTTCCTCGAGAGCCTAGAATGGTTCGTTGAGTTGCTTTGATGGCCCGTCATGCTGAGGGCATAGAGGTTATTCGATTTCCGCCTACATATTTTCGTTGGTTGAACAACAAAATTTTTGTGATTCAGGACTTTCCATACGCCGGGATGGATTACTGCAGTGATAGAGACATGATTCTTCCACTAGGAGAGTAATGGGATGATTAAGGTAAAATTCATTTTCAACACTTTCAAAGTTTTTATCTTTTATTTTTATTTATTTATTTATTTTTTTAAATAGTCCAAAACTGAAAATCAAAAGTTTAAATGCAGATTTGGGTCCACGACGACCAGCTACTCTCCATCCTTACGAGAGGAGACACCCAATTGCAGCGGCACCAGCCCCACAGGGCCAATTAGCAGAGATCCTGACCTACTTTAAGCATCATCTAGAGTGCTTGACACTAGATATTATAGAGACTCATATAGATGATATTCCACTTAGGTTACAGAGATATGTGATTAGGGTCCCAGGACCTTTTAGGAGGTTCCTCTGTAGGGTGGCCTGAGCAGTAGTTTTATCGTGATCATCACCAGGGATAGGATGATCGATTTTGTAGACTCATGACATTTTGTCTTTTTGTATTATCATTTTTGCCGATAATAAGGTGTTTTTCAACCTATGATCGAAGACGATGTATATCTTGAAACACAGTTCTATTCTATAATATATCATTGTTACCAGCCATCTCATTTAACATGTTATCGAATGTTATTAAATTTACTGTTTTGATTATTGCAAATGTCTATTTATCATACTAGAAGCAACTGCATCTGCTAATGTATTTAATGTCTTGGAATATGTTGATATTCAATGTAATAAAAATCATGTTCCAAGAGACAAACTCTCAGAAATAACCTTAATAACACTGGATTTCTAATGGCATAAACCTTGTTAAGATGTAATACAATGAGTTCAGAATCCAACCTAACAATCAAACTCCGAATCCCAAATGAGATGGATTCAGATAATAACTCAATCACTGCACTATACTCTGCAATGTTATTCGTTGTTTGACCGAGGCTTACCCCATGCATAGACACTAACTCATCAGAGAGTGAATAGATAACCCAAGCTATAGAAGAAATGTTTCGTGTACTATGAAAAGCACCATCAGAAAAACCAATGTATGTTTGAAGAGACGTCAACATCTGCAATATTAAGAGTAAAATCAAGATAAGCAGGAATAGTGATAAGAGCACTCTCTAAACTAGGCACACTTTTCGAATCTAAAACACACCAGCTGTAAAGAAACTAATCTAACAAAAAATATCCACACAGAATTTAAGCATAAAATCTCTTCAGATAAAGTCCATTTTTTTGGTTTATCCAAAGAGACACCGTTAAAATCTATCAATTCATAAGCCCCTTTTGTCAGCTTTCGCTTAACAATGTAAGGACCATGCCACATAGGTACAAATTTTCCAGCACCTAGCTTATCGTTCACTTGATCATATACGAAAACTAGATCTCCTTCTGAAAAATTGCGAGGTGTAACACTTCTATCGTACTGAGCTTCCATTCGTTTCACATGAGTCTTGTTTGCTATTGCAGCAGTGCAACGATTCTCATCTAGCTGAGCTAAGTACAAAAAATGTTTCTCTTCTTCAAAAGTAGTTGGGAGTAATTCTATAGATAATTTTAATGATGGAATTTTGCATTCAATAGGTAACACTGCTTCCAAACCATAGACCAGTTGAAAAGGAGTGAAACCAGTCGATGTTTTCACTGAGGTCTGATATGCCCAAAGTGTTGAAAATAGCATGGCATGCTAGTTTGACTTATGAATACCAATGATTCGTTTGATCATAGTGACTAAAAATTTATTGATAGCTTCAACTAGACCATTAGCCTGAGGGTAATACGGAGTAAAACTATCGTGGCGTAGGCCAAGTTGATTTGTCAGTTCAGTCATCATGATATTTCGAAAGTGACTTCCATGATCAATAATAATAGCTTGAGGAACATCGAATTTAGCAATTATATGATTGAATATGAAAGTTGCAGCAGTCTTGCCATCTACCGAAAATGTAGGCATTGCCTCGGCTCACTTAGTAAAATAATCTACCGCTAAGATAATATATGCATGCCCCTCGGCCGAGTGAGGGTTACATGTAATAAAGTCAATACCCCACTTTGCGAAAGGACCAACAACAATTATAGGGTGAAGAGGAGTGGGTGGAGCATGCATTTTACGATTAAAGATTTGACAATTGTGGCATTTCTGGATTGCATAGATACAATCTTTGAATAAGGGTGGCCAAAAATAACCAGCACGCAATATCTTTTGGGCTGTGGCATACCCAGACATATGACTTCCACATGCTCTAGAATGATAATCATTCATAACCATTTCAGCTTCTTCATGAGTTAGACAACGCCAGAAAATAGAATCTGCTCCACAACGATAAAGTGTATCACCAATAATATTGTATTGTTGGGATTGGAAACGTATTTTCTGTCACTGAGATCGTGAGATTTCAGGCCGAAAAGAGTGGGTTTAGAGATAAACAACAATATCTCCATACCAAGGATCAAGAGTACTGATAACTATCCATTTGGAATACTTGCCCCCTAGCAATTGTTTAGTCAAGATATACATCATAAGGTTACAGTCAGAAATTACTGTGGTTTTGCGTAATAAGATGTAGTGATGAAATCTTTGGACAACTTGGACAACTTCCAAGGCCAATTTATCCACATGCGAATATTTAAGCTCAATCACATTTTGACTAAGATAGTAAATCACATGTTCATCACAGAATTCTTGAAATAGGGCTTTATAAGTTTGGATTTCATCGTCCGTACAGAAAGCACCTATATGAATGTTTTCAATAATTCTTAGCTTAACTGAAATGTCAATAGGAACCGTTCGAGAGATATTTTCCAAATTTAACTCAAAATCCGAATGTTGCAATGGATTCTATGGTTCTTTGACATAGTCAATAGTAAAAATAGAAGAAAAATAATTTTCAAAATGATCAAGCTCAGGTAAAAATGAAGATCGATGATGAATATCTTCCCCTGGTAAATCATCAATAGACAAAAGTTCACGTATCTGCTCATTAGTATGAACATGACCAGAAAGTGTTGTTGTAGCTGAGGTTGATATCGAAAGTGATTCCCCATGGACCACATTCATTGGATCAGTTTTGGTTGAACAAGAATCAGAAAACGACTGTGTAGCTCGATATGCAATTTCAAAGGGACTTAAAGGCATCACACCATCAAATGAATCCACCTCAGAATCAGAAGGTACAATCCGAGGATCATTAAAAGTAACATTATTTGATGATATCATATGAATATTTGCAATAGAATACAATACATTAGGAGGAGGGAAGAAAAATTTCCCATTAAACCAAAATCTTTAATCAAACCTACGCAAACATCCTTGTAAGGGATAGTCATTTTATCGATGTGCTGAATACTATCTATAGAGGCTAGGTTGGATGAGAAATAAGTTAGTTGGTCTATCATAATGATATTTCTGTTATGAGGAAACTTGATAAGCCGAAAGATTGATGAAACAATAACAGTCATAGCATAAGACCAACTGCGACCCACGAGAAGGTTGTAATCTAAAGGGGCATCAACCACTTCCACATCTAGATTTACGGTTTTGCCTTCAACCCCTATAGGTAAATCCTAAAAAATACAAAAAGGATGGAACCCTCAGCCATCAAAAGCCTTTAAAATTGTCGGAGACTAATTGAGTGTGGGAGAACCAAGTGATTTCCAACACTGGATCGACATAATACACGTAGAAGCCCCTTCATCAATCACAATCTGAAAGCAATGTCTGTTTTTGACTAAAATTGGAATCTGGAAAGCCATTTGATGAGGTAGGTAGGGTGTACTATTCTCTAAGTCGAATATTATTAGGTTCGAATCTTGAATATTGATAGCTATTATAGCAGACAATAGTAATTTACGCTATACTGGGCACGATTGAAGCACTTCCAAAGCTGACATTGCTGAAGGGAAAATAGCTAAGTCTTCAACAATGTTGTAATTTTGAGTAGCTCTCACATGTCGATTGAAAGTTGATTTACGAAGTACACCTTTAGTAGGCGGTTTGATTACTAAGTCAGGGTTGGGTTTCTCAATCTGTAGTGGATTAGAACCAAGAGGAGGTGTAGTTGATGTGTTTGAATTAGAAGATTCTGCTTCTTTACCACCAACAGGATTTTACTACCATAATCTTGCGATCACATCACAATCCTGACATGAGGCATCATCATAATGTGTTCTTCTGGGGCATTTGAGGAAGAACCAGTCATCTTACTATCTTGAGTAGGAAAAGGATCCTTCAAGACAACAGGCATTTGAGAACCTTTAACGAATTTCGAAACCTCTGCTCGATGTGGGCATTCTTTGGTAAAATGATCCTCGTCGCAAATGAAACAAGGATAGTGAGGTTTCCATTTTTCATTAGTAGATTCATTTTTATCCATTTTATCTTTTGAATTTTGTTTGTTTTTCTTCTTCCCCTTCTTTTTACTACCGGATTTTGATTTGGTCGTAATGATTCTATGACATGGATGTCGGTAGAAAATTTAGCGAAATAATATCCTTTCAGGGATTCAGGTAAAGTTATTATAGGAGAAGAATTCTTTGAAGATTTCTTCTTACTTTTAGTACTAACTGAACCAATCATACCATCAGCGGCATGAGACCCTGAAAGAGCTTCAGTTATTTGACCGTGTTTTGGAAGATCAAGGATTTTTTCATGTAAAGGAATTGACTACGTATAGACGAGGTCAAGGTACTGAGCCTGAGAAATGACTTGCTCTTCAGTGAAAACTCCTCCCTTAGCTACATCTTCAGTGATTTTGGGTAACAATGATTTAATGAACCATTCCGCTAAAATTTGATCTAGAATGAAAAATTTCACTAAACACCTTCTACATCACCATTCATGAATATGATCAGAAATATATGTGGACGTGGATTGTTTTAGTGAAGTTAACAGTTCTGTGCCATTGCTCTATCTGACAGGCAATTGAAAATGAGTTAAGAAAGAAATGACTAATTGGTTGAAATTATTAAGAAACCAAAGATTTTAGGTTCGATCCCCAACGGAGTCACTAATTTGTTGGCCGGATAAATCGATCTGGCAGACAAGACCAATCTCCCTAGCATCAAAAGATAGTCTAGCAACAAATAGACAAACAAACCTATCTTTCTCTAGACATATGCAATTTATAAGTAAATAATACAAAGGTTTTAAGATCCTCCCTTAGATCTAGTGCTTGTTCGTAGTAGTCATCCTCCAGTCATTTGAAAGAGTTATCTTTGAAGACCTGCAATCACAAACAAGCAAACATTAAATAGCACCTGCATAGCAAATATTATAAATCATGCCTATTATGGTGATCAAGGAATCCATAAAATAAACAATGAATTAACAGCTTATTGAGAAAAAAAAATATATTTGTATCAAATTTGAATAGTAGAATAACTTTACAACCTTTTCAGCCTTGATGTTGAACAAGTTCTTATTGGGGTTTGAAATAGGAATCTCCTTTTCTTTGACAAGTCTTGCACTCTTCCAAATGAGATACATAGAGGTATGTAATCTCTCCTCATAAAAACTCAACTAAAGAAGACTAAGTTCCAACAACATTTTACATCAAAAAATACTAAGCTTCTCCCTCTAACCAGTTAACCAGCTCAATGCTTATTTTTATAGTGCAGAGGAGGAGGTTACAGCTCCACCTATGAAGAGATAGAATCCTCCTTCAAAGTAATAAGCTCCTCACATCAAGGGGTTAGCTCCTTAAGGTATGGGTTACATGAACTTTAAAAGAGTGAACTTGCCACCTCAAAATTCCTTCCAGAAGCTTCTAGAAATAATTGAAAGTGAGTTTTTTTGGAGTATACTCATGCCTTTTTAACTTTTACAGGGGTCCACACCTTTAACACAGAGACAGTGCAGTCAGGTGCACTGGAAACATGACCATTAGGTGCGGGACTGTCGGTAAGACAAAGAGAAAGTGCGGAACCAGAGTTCTAAAAACTTTTGAAAGCTTTTCTCTTATTTTCAAGACTTGATATGAGGAACTGATGTTTTAGACTTGTAGAGGAGGAAAGTATGAGTGGTAATGAACTCATACAGATAACAGAATGTCAAGGTGATAATTTTTAATGCAACAACTGTGCATCCTTTTTTGCCCACAGTGAAGCGTACTTTGCTGCTTCAGGAAGGTCTGGCATGACCGAAGGGAACTGGTTGTATTTTGGTAGCTCCCACGCTACCATCATAATTGACAGCAAGAGCCACGCATAGTGGAACATCTTACTGAGCACTTGTTCTTTGCGGTAGTTCACTAGGAATTCTATGTAAAGGTAGTCCCACTAGTTGAACTAGACTCCTTCAGTGCACTGCTCTACTAGCGTGACGACAGGCACCAACACCTCACCAACACAACACTTCTTCATTACCTTCCCTATGAGGGTCTAGGTGGCTACCTTCACACCAGGGTCGCAGATGCTGGATATGGCATACCCACGTGGCTTCTTCACAAATTTAAAATTTTCCTTCATTGATTTTGCGAGAGCTTGCTCACCACCCTTTCCGCCAAAGATGATGGCTAGATTCTCACTTGTATATGGTAGGCACGTTATTATGTGAATCGACCTATCTGTGATGGTTATTAGCTCATCCAGCCATAGACACCCATCATGCACTAAGCACAACAACTACTTGATGACCAAACCTACCACCAGGGTGCGGTTATAGTTCTACACCCAGAGCAGGTTGAGCAACCCTACCTTTTCTACCCGTTTGAGCCACCTCTGTGGCTCCAATGCATTCATTACCATATTTGTGTCAATGATGCAGCACATTAGCTGCTCGGTCGTCAAGTGTGGGAACGTTTTGTGGTCCGCCAAGTCCCAGTCTTGAAGCTTCAACAACAACACTCGGGCCAAGCGTGGACCGTAAAAAATAATTTCATTTGGTAGCAGAGGGGTTTGCAGGGGAGTCTTACTCTCATTGATGTTCCTTGGTACCTTGGACTTAAGTTTGCACAGAGGGACATACTCCGACAACTGCATAATAGGGTCCATGCCCTAGGCTTCAACCTCCTCCACTTTAGCTCCCACATCCTCATCATCCATTAGGATGTCTTCGATGTCTTCCTCTTCCGGCTCTAGGTTTATGGCCTTGCCTTTCTCTTATGTAGTGGGATTTGGCGGGTTTCTCCTTGGTGATGCACACACCGGTATGGCACGCTGCTTGCCCTTCTTGTCCTTCATGGTTTCCTTGGTTGGGGTTGGCTTTGGTCTCGACATTCTCGGTGATTTAGGGACCTATGCCAATACTTCAGTCAATTCTGGAGTAGATACTTCTGCCTCTCTCTCCATTTCCTATGCTGGCTCCTCTACTAATTGTTCAGTATTTATAGTTTTCTATGGGCACTAACATAACACTTTCTAATAGTGCACACGATGTCTCTGGAAAGTTTGCAAATGTGGGAGTCACTTTGAAAGCCTTGAAGAATTTTTAGTCCATAGGTGTCTGAGAGCTCAATAACTCAATACTCAAAATGGAAAGTGTTTCTTGCTGGACAACCACTTGTAATTTATAGGGCGTTTTGAATTCAAATCTTACCATTCCCCCAAAATTCGATTCATTAATGTTGGATTGGTGGCAGATTTTCAAGGATCTGAGCCATAAATTTAATCTTAAATGCCAGCTGCCCGCTCCATTTGGCCTCACTTCTGCCATCAAATCATGAACAATGACTTCAATGGTCACTTTTCGGCTGACCTGTGTGATTTCTCCCTGGGTAGCGCAACTCCCTCCACGTTGCCGCAGACCCTGTGACACTTCCTTACTTCACACCATAATCCAATCGCGCAACTTCCTAACCCGGTAGTGTAGTTTATAGTCCCACGCCTCCTTTCAGTTGCCTAGAGTGCTAAGACTGTGCTACCTTCATTTAGTCACCTAGCTAGACCATTGGTGTATGGCTTCAAGCAACTACCATTCACCTTTCCTAGGAAGGGTTCTCCACACAATTTGACCAGTTGTACCACTCCTCCATTGGTAATTTCCTTAATGACATAGGGCCCTAACTAGTGCATTCAAAATTTTCCTAGAAATTGATCAATCTTACTATTGTATAAAAAATCCAGGTCATTTACCTTAAATGTGTGTAGCTTAATATGTTGATCATGCCATGCCTTTTTCTGCTGATTTTGGACATGTTGGTGAAATCCAACTAAAAGTCTCTCTTCCTCAAGTTCATCCAGTTGTGGAAGCCTTTCCTCCAGGGCTCCGCGATCCGTCACACCTGTAAGCACTACTATGTGCAGACTAGGCATGATATATTCCATAGGCATTACGACTTCAACACCATAGACAAGCTTAAATGGGGTTTGTCCAGTCAACTTCTTGCATGTTATTCGATAAGCCCATTGTACTATATGTATGCGTATTTCCCAATCACTTCACTGAGCATTGCAAACCTTGGTTAGCATGTTCTCGAGCACCTTATTGAATGCTTCCACCGTCCCGACAGCCTGCGAGTGATAATGCATGCTCTTCTAGTGATATACTTGAAATTCCTCTGTCAACGCGCTGATTGTCTCATTCAAGAAGTGCATACCTCTATCACTCATCAAGATATTTGGACATCCAAATCACGTCAATACATGCTCAAAGAGGAAATTTTACAGTGGTCATGCCTGTGCAATCCTTCACAGGCTTAACCTCTATCCAACAAGTCAGATACTTTTTCGCGGTGATAATGTACCTTGCTCCTATCTTTCCTTGGGGCTGAATGGGTCCCACAAAATATATCGCCCATTTCTCAAAGGGTTGCAATGTCGCCTATGGATTCAAAGGCATCTCATCTATTCACAATGGCCTGCTAGTCCTTTGACACACATCACATGCCTTGCAATATGCTTTTGAGTCTTGATGGAGGGTTGGCCAACACAACCCTGTGCATAGAATCTTCTGCGCAATTGCTCTTCCTGCATAATGTCCTCCCATGGCACCTCCAAGAAGATCTGCGAGGATGTTGCTCTTTCAAACTTAGGTACATACTATCACAATATCTCATCAGACCCCATTTTGTATAGATGCCCAGCAATGACAAAGAAATCTAACACACGCACTACTAATTCCTTCTTCTGATGGATAGTGAATCCTTCCGGTGCAGTACCTGTCATTAGGAAATGTGTTATATCATCAAAATGACCATTCACAATGCACACTACAAATAGATGCACGTCAAGCAATCCTTATTCCAAGTTAGTGGGTTCCTCCCCTGGTTTGATGCGCAACAGATGGTCTGGTCTCACGTTCAGTCATCTAGGCTTTACAATAACTTCAAAATCATATTCCTAGAACAATAAGAGCCACTTTCAGATTCTCCCCCACAACACAGGCTTATTGATCAGGTACTTCAGTGTGGAATGATCTGTATACATCTTAAAATAGCCTCCCAACAAGTAGTGCTGAAACTTCTAGACTGCATACACCATGGTTAACCCTTCGTGCTTGGTGGTGGAATAGTTATTTTCCACTTTGGATAATCTTTGTCTCACAAATGAAATAGATTGGTCCAAGCCTTCTCCGCCAGCCTATGTTAGGACTGATCCTAGCGCTATACATGATGTGTCAATAGGTACATGAAACTCTTTGTTCCAATTTGGGAAGACTAAAATCAGCACAATGATCATCTTTTCTTTCAATACATCCAAGCTCTTCTTACATTCTCATTCCAATATAATTTAACATCCTTCTTCAAAAATTTCTCCAACACTTCATCAGTGAACGGAGTCGGGAATGTATCATGTACGCAAGCGTCATTCAACTTTCTGAGATCCACGCATATCCTTATTTCATCCTTCTGTTTTTTCTCTTGTACCACCATTGGGCTTACCCAGTCAGATTCTTCCACAGGCTCAATGATGCCTGCTGTAAGCATCTTGTCTAGCTCTAAGAGAACCTTCTCCTTATATTTCAGATAGAGATGATAAGGTCATTTCTTAACTGGCTTTGTGTCGGGCTTCAATGTAATCTTCATCATTCCTATGTTCCCGATTATCCCCTTCAGATCTGTAAACTTGGTAGAGAATAAATCCAGGTATTCGCAAAGCAATTCAATGACCTTATCCACCATTACATTGTCCTAGTAGTCTCCAATATTTTCGAATTTGGGTTCTGCCTCCATATCAATGTTTACTTGTTTCATTTTCAACGACGCAGTTATATCAGGGTTCTCAATCTGCGGTCCTTTAACCTCGCGGTAACCCTCTATTTTCGGAATTTTAATCCTTCGCGGATCATCATCTTCTTCTTCAGTAATAATGTTATAACATTCTAGTGCATGACTTCATTGAGTAGCCCACTTAGGCTAAATCAGGTCCAAAGGATCCTGTGGTATCCGAAAGATGGCTAATTTCACTTCTTGTAGCACCTCATCGATACAGTCAAACCCGTCTTCAAAATTGAATGTCATTACAAAGCCCTCACACAGAATATCCCATTCACATGTACCATGGAGGAGCTCTGTTTCTGCATACCAATTCATCGGGACAACATCCAGGTTGTGACAGAACAAGTGCACCTGTTCCAGTTGGGGCTTCTCTCTATAAGCCTAGGCCCATTTGGCCAAATGCACATGTGGATCATCTTGCCCATCATACTTGTCTATCATTCATATCTTAGGCTTCCCGAATCATGCTCTCATCATCCTCCTACATTCACGCCAATCATGAAAGCTTCCCTTATGCATACCCCACCATCTCGCGAGCATAGCATGCAGTACCCAGTCCAACACCTGGAAGCACTGCTTTTCTGGTACCTCCCTTTCAAATGCATCCAAAAATATATCGACCTCATTCAGGCCATCATAAGTAGGCATATTTCTTATCTCCAAGGACACACAACGTAGTGATCAGGTCATCATATTGCAGTTCAGCATAGTCACTTCGTGTAACAGATTCTTCGAACGTTCTAACTCTTCATCAGAGTCCAAAGTGTAGGAACTCTCACAATCCCAAGTAATTCATCCATCCACGGCCAGATTCACCCAATCTTGAGATCACAATGTTATCTTATAGAGACAATCCAAATTGTCATCACTCTCATAATCGCGTATTGGTTCCATATAGCGCGATCCTTTAGTGGGATCTAGAGTTACTATCACACATAGTGATTTCTTCTCAAATATAGTCTTTCACTTCTTTAGGTTGATTACCCCATTCATATCAGTGGCTGAGTCGATTTTCAGGAGCGCAGGATAGGGGTTGCTGTCATCCACTATCTCTATTAGTTAAAAATTAGCTAGCACACTTGCATCTTCAATATCCACAGTCACCCACTGCATCCGCCCCATAGGGATGATCTTTTGCTGATTTTCCATCCTTAGCTGAATCAAAGACCATTGCAGTGCAGGTCTGCTCATCCGTTCCCAAGTCTACTTTGGTACGACGTTCGCATTTGACCTTAGGTCGAAAATAACCTGATCCATTTCATACTCTCCTATCTGTGTGGTCAGTGTCATCTCCCGTCCCATCCTCATTTTATGCTTGCCAATCTTTCGTACTATGCGCGGCTCACCCTGCATGGTTCTAGCGCATCTATTGATGAGCTCTTGTAACCGTTTCACAGTCTTACTATCACGTAGTAAATTCATACATGTCTCCAAGAACGTTGTGAGAATAGAGGGGTCCATCTACGTATCAGGGTTATCCTTGCTTCCTGAGGTGGATGCCTCTGCGAAGGTCTTCTTAGCTTCCATGAACGTTTCACATGCGCACTCGAAATCAAACTTAGCCTCCTTCATTGGAGCTTTGTGGACCCATGTACTTTCTTCTGGCTATTTCCCCTTGTCATCACCTATTGTGATTCCACTTCTGAGCACTATATTTACATTTGGATCCTCTTCGCACGACTCAGACCTCATCATCTGTAGGTTCTAAGTCGACAAAGGTGGTCGTGCCCCTTTCTCACGTATCCTTGATATCAACGTAGGACAACCTTCCATTTCATGATCAAACAACGTGCAATACTTGCACAATGGACGTGTTGGGTTAGTGAAATTGCGGGCATAGTGTCCTGGTCCTCCGCAACTGTAGCAGATAAACTGTCCCCGACCTTTGCCAGGTCTTCTTTTGCCTCGGCCTCATCTGCGCCCCTGAAACCCTGTCCACACCATCCCTGTGCTCTGGTCAAGGGGCCGTGTTTTTGCTTGAACCCTATAGGCATGAGTTCTATCCATCATCAATTCATAACTCCTACAATTACGCTCATCATGCCCTACTGACCTACAAAAGTTACAAAATAGTTGTTGCAGTGTCTATACAAACTTCTATAGCAAATGACAGTTATCTATGGCATGTTTTCCTGCTACCCGACATATAACACACCATAATGCAGGCTTCGCGCTCAGTCCTACTTGAGCTTTCAGCCTTAAAGGCATCGATCCTCCTCTTGCAATGTAGTTTGCAAAGACTAGGCAATGGTCCTTGACATGCCCATGAATCTTTCATTTCAAGCACCATACCTCCTCATGCACCTCTAGTCAAACCATTCTGTCCTGCTTCAGACTTTGCATCTCAAGGCACAAATTCTTGAACTACTCATGGATCTGCTGAAACCCCAGATTTGAATCTTGCGTAAGAGTTTCATGCAGTATCATTGCAATCTCCAAGGCCTCCACCTGAGTTGTTATCTTTTCTTGTGACAATGTAACCCTTAAGTGTGGAAGTAGCAAAGTTGAAAAACACTCGTTATGCTGTCCGTCTCTCAAATTCATGTTGGCTTCATGGATTGTACGCTTCAACCTCTGATCTAGTTGCCAAGGCATCTCGCTTGGTTGCATCACAATTTCTTTGAATCCCACAATCAATTGTGCCTCAGATTTATGCCTACTAAACTCTATATTCAGTGTTGTCTGGATGTCTGCCACTCCAACATTTGGGTTATCATTAGAGTACCTGATATACCAGGTTAGTGTCTGATCTTGCAGAGCACTAATAATCGTTGCCTTCTTTATATGATCATCTGTAACACCTTGAGCTTCCCATACAAATCTCCCAATGAACTAGAATTGGTCTGGGTCCTCATTTCCAAAGCCTTTGAACAAAGGGATCTTCACTGAATTTTCCATACTGAACTGCAGTGGAGGTGGAGGTGGTATGGGTGAAGTTGCAGGTGATGGAGGTGAAGTCAGAGGTGTTGTGGGTAGAGGTGGTATTCGTGGGAATCCTTGTCTTACTAATTGAATAGAACTTCGTGGAGAAACCTTCAGTATCCCTTCCTCATCACATTGCAGAGGTGAAATCAATGGGCTATACTCAGGACCATTTTTTCCTTTGTTCTTGTAAGTTTTTCCGCTTCGTGTAGTTTCAAACATTAAGGTAGCTGCATAACTAGTTTTTCACACAATTTGTTTTTAATCTAGGTATGGGGGATGTTGGAACCAAGTTTTTGTAGTCTGAGATGGTTATGATGTTGTTTGATTCCATCTATCCCTGCCTTCGCGCATGTGACTTTGCTTTGGGGCTTACAAGTTGAGGCCTATATTCCATCCTTTAATACCTTCGGGAAAGTGTACGGTCGGCCTTCGCATAGCCCTAGCTTGCTACTCAGGTACTTTCGCGATGCTATGGTAGCTTTCCGTGTAGATTCCCTAATTAATCTAAGTGACTTGCTTATCTTATCAAACAATTATAGTTAACCCTGCATAAACAGATAACCGTAATTCCATTCAGTTATCTAATGCAATTGCATTCATTCATGCATCATATAAGAATAATAAAGGGAATTCATACATAACATATCAAGATGCATCAAAAGAACAAAGACACTGGAATTACACAATATTTCTCTTTATTGATATCTTTTGAGTGTTTATAAACTTTATCCACCCTACACACACAGCTGTAGGGACCCGTGCACTCAGTTGTAGACTTCTACCCTAGGCCTCTACGCACTCAGTTGTAGAGCCTCTACCTACACTACGACCCAAGACTTATACTTCTTACTTCAGAGCTACGACTCTCTCTTCCTTGTGTCTCTAACTACTTAGAGCTTAGATCTTTTTATACAATCCCATGGTCCGCGAACTATTTGTAGATCTCTTACAACCGACTTTACTTTACCAAACTAAGGGCATACTACCCTTTGTGACACATGACACCTTCGAGCTCCGTGACCACAAAATGCAGAGTCTTTACAATTTTATTACAAAATTTGACTCAAACATGGGCTTTTAGCCCAAAAACCTCCCTTGGGGGATCTCGCTTCCAGCATAAGTCATGGGGATGCAATAGGAATCTGAAGTGGCTGGGTTGTGAAACAAGAAGAGAACTTCTTAAGACAGGTAGAAATGACTTCCTGGCCATGTAAGAATGAGGAATGATGATGAGTATCATTCCAGGGTGCTTCCATAAGAGACATCATTTCCATAATACTTTCATTAGTAGGAAACGTCTCGATTAAGGGATCGGAAGAATCTGAAGAACCAAGCCAAGGAGAATGAGAATACGTGTCAAGAGACGTACCTGAAGCAGTGTAATCAATAGGTACTGAGGCCAAAGTTGAAACAATCTCCACATAATTAATCTTGGCAGGGATTAACGACATGACATCACCCATGAACCAACTTGATCAGGAGGAAGAATGACCCAAGGATCAGACTTAACCAAGATCATGTTGACTGAGGCAAAATGTGGAGGTGGGAGAGGAAAAATACCCATTAAGGTAGGATCTTTGAAAAGTCCAGCCCCCACACTCTCATATGGATCACCAATATGATTCACGTAAGGAACATTGCCATCAAAGGAGGGTTATAGGTATATTTGGGCACATCACTTCCAACATTCAGATTAGTACTTTTAGGGCTCATCAAACCCTAATTTAGTTGTTACATGCCCTAGACAAGTTAACTCATTGAATGCTTCCTTCTATGAAAGTTTCCTAGCCTGAAGCCTTCCTAAAATGCCTCCCTGGGACAACAGCACAACCTACGGTTTGAGACAGTGCACTGCAGAGTAGGTAGGCCCACTATGGCCTACACTGCAGTGCACTTAAGCCCTCTTCGACATGTGCTATGCGAGATTGAGAAAAAATTGCATAGGGTTCTGGGAATATTTCTTCATTCTAGATGATTCTAGAAGGATCCCATCTCTTATCTCCTCCTATGAGCTAGAAATTGGATAAGATAAGGATCCATTAACCTCCTATCCTCTCATCCCTTGCTCCATGGAAACTAACTCCAATTTTGGAAGGCCATTCAATACCCTCATTTATGATAAAACCACCTCCATTCCCTATAAATTGAGCACTCATCATAGTGATCAAGGGGGCTATAATATGAAGTTTGTAAGGAAATTCTATTGGTTTGAGAATTGAATTTATGTTAAGCAATTTTACACTGTTGGAGTTGTGTGATTTTGATGTGGCGAGGATTAGACTAAAGCTGGAGGAGTGGCACAGGATCAAACTGTATTCGGTGATACTCTTCCTTCTACATTAATAAGGAGCTTATTCCTTTTACCATATGATTGTTCATATCTATGATGATTATGTGTTCAATGTCTATGATTCCATTGTTTTAGAGTAGATAGATCATGTATGCTTTGATCATTTCTTGTTTCTGTTTCTCTTGATACAGGTACCTTTTGAGCAGATTTAGTTCAAGTGGGAGCGACAGGAGTGATTCAAAAGAGATTAAGGAAGCGAAAGACTACAAGTAAGTTCCTTCATCTCATCTATACTCTACAAGAAAAGGTTAAACTACTTTCTTTCTATTGTTCTAGGTGTAGTCACCCACCTATGGAAAATGTGTTTATTCGTAGATGAAAATTCCATATAACAAATTGGCGACTCCGCTGGGGATTGAAGCGATAATATTTTGTTTCACAGACCCAGTAATTGATCAAATCGAATTCTTTTCCTCTTGTTCACAGGCTACTGGAAGCATTCCTTTAGTTCACGGACCACCGATATCTGTTCAGAATGTTGGAGTAGGTGTCTTCAAAGATCCTTCCCTAATGGGTACTGTTTCACTACCATCACCATCACATATGGTGGAAGTTGCAAAAGTTGAGACCTACAACAAGATTTCTTCCACTTCAGCTGATTCATGGAAAATTCCCAATAATTCTGAAGATGATATGTATAATGAAACCATGCTGCTAAGCCCCATTGAGCTTGCATAGCAATCAATATTTTTGGCTTGTGCAGCAAACCCAATTCCATTATCACCGATTGTATGGGTTGATTGTTCATTAGAATATGGTACTTCCTCTGATCCTTTTTCACGTACATTTTCTACTGATGGAGGAATCATCCAATCAATGATGATAAAAGAAGAACCATGGGAAGATTATCATCATCGATCGCATCTTCCAGATCACATAGAAGATGTTTCAAATGAACCAAATCACCTTTCAATTTTCGATTTCTTTTCGAATTCTATATTTATAGACATAGTCAATTTTGAATGAAACTTTTCAAATATCAAAGAAACCATTTCTATCGAAATGTTGACCAAACCTTGAATTGTAGAAAACATCCATGTTGGAAAATCTTGTTCTCCATCGAAACTTGAAACTTACCGTGCTCTTTTTCGTGAATTCCACGATATATTTTCCTGGTCATTTGAGGAAATGCCAGGAATTGATTCTAGTATTGTTGAACATGAAATTAAAATGTATCTTGATGTCAAATTGGTATGACAGTGCCTCCATCTTGTTCATCCAAAGAAGGATGCTTCCATAAAAGCAAAAATTGAAAAACTTTTGCATGCTAGTTTTGTTTACCTTGTACCTCTTACTGATTGGGTTTCCAATATTGTTCCTATCATGAAGGAACGAGGAAAAATACAAGTGTGTGTTGATTATGGGTATGTTAATAACACTTGTCCAAAAGACAACTATCCCACTCCCTTTATCGACCATATAATTGATTACTATGCTGGATGTGAACTATTCTCATTTATGGATGTTTTTTCTGGCTATAATTAGATCAATATCCGCCTAGAAGACCAATATAAAACTAATTTTATTTGTCCTTGGGCACATTAACATATAGGAAACTTTATTTTGGTTTGAAGAATGTTGGGGAAACTTTTTGGGCAATGAATTATGCATTCCGGGACATCAAACATATTTTTCAACCCTATCTAGATGATTTATATGCTCATTCAGAGAAACAGGTTGATCACTCGCAACATCTCATAGATATATTTTTACGGTGCCAACACTACAAAATTCGACTCAATCCACATAAATGTGTGTTTCATGTTGGTTCTAGTCATTTGCTTGGTTTCGTAGTGTTTAAAGAAGGAATTCAACTTGACCCTTTGAAGGTTACGAAAATTCTTGATCTACCTCCACCTTCCAATTTACTGTAGTTACAAAGACTCTAAGGGAAGGCTAACTTTATAAGGAGGTTCATTCCCAAATATGTTGAAATGGCTAAAGGATTTACGTACCTTTTGAAAAAGGGTATACCCTCCCATTGGGACCAGGTTGTGCAAGCTTCCTTTGATGCTCTCAAGGATACCTTGATTCGAGAATCATTAATGTATTCCGCTAATTATAAAAATGACTATTTCCTGTATCTCGCCACTACAGATACAACCATTACTATAGTCTTAGTCCAAGAAGGAGATGGGATTTAACATTCGATCTATTATTTGAGTCGCAATATCAATGATATGAAAGTTAAGTACTCTTATGTCGAAAAGTTAGCTTTGGCTACTATCCAAGTTGTATAGAGATTTTGCCACTATATCCTACTCTGAAAGACCACTGTCATTTCAGATTACAACCCTATGACATACATTTTGTCATGTCAATTACTGGGGGTAAATATTTGAAATGGATCATCATTTTACAGGAATTTGATTTTGAATTCATCAAATCCAAATCGAAGAAATCTCTACTATTTGTTGATCTTCTTTGTGACCTTCCCTCTACCGATATCGATTCAACAACGAAACTATCAATTTTGGATGAGTCTATATTTCTGATTTTGTCATCTGGCCCATGGTATGGAGATATACTGATCTATCTCTAGACCCAAGCTTTTTGGCCCGATACCTCTCGCTTGCAACAATGACGTATTCATTACCAAGCCAAAGATTATCTGATCATTGGCGACACTCTTTACCATCGTGGTATCGATATGATTTTACGGAGGTTCCTCACTCACGAGCAAGTCAAGAAAGTTTTGAACAATTTCCATTCTAGTGCTTGTGGTGGAAATTTATCTGGTTATTCTACCACACAGAATATTCTCTGTGCTGGTTACTTCTAGCCAACTATATTCAATGATTGCATTATTGCTATCAGAAGTTGTCATGCATGTCAGATTTTTGACTGCAAAATGCGATTAACACCTGCACCACTGCATCCTATCATCTCTGTTGGAACATTTGAAAAATGGGGCATCAATTTTATGACATGTAACCCTACCTCAGTCATGGGGCAAAAGTATATAATTATCGCCGTGGACTATTTTATGAAATGGGCCAAGGACACGCCTACATTAAATGACAATGGTGAGACGACTACTCTTTTTTCTTCAACCATGTGGTTGCACGATTAGGTGTGCCACAAGCTATAGTTACAGATCATGGGTTGCATTTTTGCAACCATATGATGGCCAAATTGACTACCAAGTTAGGACTTTTATATGATAGTTCTACTCATTATCCACAAGATAATGGACAAGTTGAGGCCGTCAACAAAATCCTTAAGTGAATGCTCCAACGAATGGTAGGAGTTCATAAATTAAACTAGAATTTAATCCTATACTTGGCTTTGTGTGCTTATTGAACCTCGGCAAGAAATGCAACATGATTCACACCTTTTCAATTGGCGTATGGTCTAGAGGAAATCTTGCTTGTACAATGTGAAATTTCGTCATTAAAACTTGTGATTGACCTGTTACCTGAAACTTCTGAAGAAGAAGCATGTTTCTTATAGCTCATCCATCTAGATGAAACTTGTCGGGACGTTGTATTGGCTAATGAAGCACATAAGAAAAGAATAAAGGTGCAATATGCCCGAAACGTCGAGCCTCACATTTTCTCAGAAGGAGTCCTGGTCTTGGTTTAGGATCACGAAGCTAATAAACTAGGAGTAGGGAAATTTGAACCTTTATGGATGGCACCCTATATTGTCAAGCGTGTTTTGGCAAAAGGTGCTTATGAATTAGTTGATTATGATGGAATTCCATTGTTGCAGCCTCATAACGAGTTGTATTTGAAATGTTACTATGCCTGATTCTGCGTAGCAATAAACACTGTATATATACTTTGATTGCATGTGTGTGTGTTACACTATGACTTTTAGAGTTTTTATGTGGTTAAGTAATCTGCTTTGCATTTGTTGAAGATGTTGGAATCTTTGGGACCATTTGTTGGTTATGCCAATGGTGCTAGTCATAGTACGTAGAACCTATCTTCTGCAACATGGGCCATATTCGCTCCAAGTGCCGAGTTAGTGAGTTTTCAAGGGATTTGTATTGGTAATTCTATGAAACATATCACTGAGTATAGTGCATTGATTGAACTCCTCTCTGATGCCATTTCTCTTGGCATTTTCTGAATCATCATTAGGCTAGACTCACAACTTATCATACTACAGCTAACAAATGTTTATACCGTCCGAAATCCAATAATTTATCGTGTGTTTTTTAGAGTTCGGCTCTTGGAAAGACATTTTGATTACATGCAATATCAACACATTTCCAGGAACTTTAATACATTAACTGATTCATTAGAAAAATATGTGTTAAACAGACATTTACGACACATGTAAAAGTAAAATTTTCAATTCACATCAACAGTTGAATAGGATTGCACATATACATAAAAACACTGGAAGTAAAAATAGATAGATGTTTTAAATTTTTTACAAAATTTGTGTCCAAGACATGTTGGTCATCTGACCTCAAAACTCGAAATGCATATAGAAAAACATCCTAAGTAGACCTAATGTAGACCTAATGATGCTCATGATAACAGGTCACAACCTAAGATATCATGCACTATAGCCTCATCCAATGGCTACGTACACCAATAGTATGGCACTGCAGCCTCATCGGTAACTCCTCAATCCAAATATCCGGAATACCGAGGGTTAACCCCTCTATATGATCTTGCAAATCTGCCAATGTCTTGGTCAAATCCAAATCTTGGAGAGCTACTCTTTCTATATTTCTCTGTGCTGGTTCACCCACCTCCTGTTGATGAGCCATAGGTCGAATAGTACCAACATATGCATGCAAGAGTACATTTTTATGTTAGCCTTGAAGACATTAAAAACACAAAAAAAATTAGAAACTTAATAAATAAAAAACATTTTGTCAGAAAAGTTTACCTATAGCACCCCATTGGGCACCCACTGGTAACCTCAAATCTGGATCTCCACAAAAGTCCATCCCCGCATATGGATGCTCCTCGATGACAATGTGTTGTCGACTGAGCCAACTAAAGAGTTCAAGATGAAATGAGATTGATGATTGACTAGCATGTCGAGCCATCAATTCAACCCATCTTTGCATCCGTGGATCTCTAGCACCAGTCAAACTCAGTGACACATACGGAGGTTGCATCAATGGAATTATCTCTAAGGTAAAGGCAATCAAGATCGAACCATAGCTAAAATTCTTTGTCTTACCACTCTTTACCTTAGTCAGCTGCTCTTTCATCAAAGATAGAATCGCCTCACACTAGTTGAATGTAGTTGGCTGAAGGCACTCAAGTGCAAATTGCATATATGATCTGTTCGCTAGATGAAGTGTCACATACCTGCAAACTTTATGATAGTAAAAAGGATTGTTGGCAAAGGAAAATCACAAACATCCCTATTGTTGATCTTCCCATCCTTGCTAGGTTGTGTACCTGGATGATAAAAATGTCAAATGTAGTCCCTCACTGATTCACCCCCATGGGCAGAACCTAAAAGAGATATGGGGGCACCACGTCTTGACAATCCTTTAAGGAAGTAAACATCATCTATCAATATAGGGAGCACTTTTCTACTGATGTGAAAAGGCTGATCTGTTGGATCCCATGAATGAACTAGGAACTGCAATAGTTCTAGTTGTTACCTCATCCCGAACAACCTGAAGTATTTGAGTAACCCATAGTCTCTAAGGGCCTCAACTATACCCAGATCATTAAGGGAAACCATATCTTGTTCTTCATGCTCTCTTTCATGCCAAGTAATAGTTATTTTGATCCAATCAAAGCCTAAAATCAAACCATAAGCTTAGTTAGGATCCATTTCATGTAAAAAATTGAAGGATATTTGGGTAAAATAGGAGAAACAAATATATCAAATGCACCCAGCGTAGCCCAAGCCTTGAGACAATGCGCTTCAGAGTAGGAACCCTTCTATTTGGGTGCATTGCAGCTCAGTTTTTGATGTAATAGGCTGCGCTAATCCTAGGGTGAAGTATATTTACCCTAGGGACCCCAAAACCCTAAACAATTTTCCTGAAACTGCAAAGAATGAACTTAAATGGAAGAGAAAAGGTAGATCTCCTACCTAGTTTTGATGGTTCTACAAATGATCTAAAGAATCTCTTGCAATCAGCTGCTGAAGTTCGAGGTAACTACTAGTTTAGAGCACAAAACCGAATGGTAAATATAAAATGGTGATGATGACTTGGTAAATTCTTTTTTTTTTATGATTATTTCTATTAGGTTCCTATTTTTTTTGTGATTGGCCAAACAACTTAATCTTGGTTAAGTTCATGTTTGCATTTGCTTGTCTTAGAATAGAGAAGAAAGATCTGTCCAAACAGTTCAAGCTTGGCAGATGAGAAGATATGTAGAGAAACAAAGGAGCCCAACTGCTTAATCTGGTCCCCTGGAAGAGATAAGGGTAGACTTAGATAGGAGGGCAGCTAAAAGAAAAGAGAAGAATCAGGGTTTGTTAGTTCAAATGCACCCAATGAAAATGAAGAAAAAATGTTAGGTGTACTAGGCTGGGTAGGTAGTTTTGATGTTGTAGAAGCAGGTTTATGAGCAATTTGGTCGCTTGGAACAGGTTTCATCTCATAAATATCATAAGGTGCTATGGCAAGGTGGTTAGAAAACAAATGGAGCATGACTAATTTCCCTCCTCATTTTTATAAGAACACTTACTAACTCCCCCCAAGGACAATGAGATCTACTCACTGCCCTTAGTCCACTTCATTTCAGGGAAAAATCTAAGTGAAACTATGTTTTCACCTAGGCAAAACAAGCCACATTTCTTGTGTAAAATGTTTTTATTCCATTTTGCCAAGTTTCCAAGACTTCATAACTTGGTATCCTTTCATTCCCCCATACCTAAGTTTTTCACTCTATAAACTTAGCCTTTATTTATACATATCCATCCCACATATTCATATTAACCTCCTTAACTCTATTATATGGCTCCTATATAACATTTTCCCTCCTCCTATTGTATAAAATACATAAAAAATCCCTAAAAAACTAATATCCCGACCCTAGGCAATATAGCCATATAATAAAGATTTTTTGGGAATTATAGGTTCACCTAGAACCTTATAATAACCCTTTGCATGCATGTAAACGTTGGGTTTCATTTAACCTTCGGTTATATGAATAACCAATCTGCCATAGTCCAGAGTTAATATACATTGAAAACCCCGCAAAAACATTATAAAGCGCCGAGATATTAAGGTGGGCCCCCGTACCGCACCCCCGCTGTTTTCCATTTGCTGTCGACCGTTGGATCGAGGCTCTCAGATTCGACGGTGCGCAGCTGTATTGTGATGCCCCCAACACCCGAACTTTATGTTCCGAGAAAATGGAGGTTTCACCGCCGTATAGGGGACACACGTCGCTCACCCAACTGTATCGCGACCCCCCCGCTCAATACCGCCGCTACCCAAAAAGTGGTGCGATAATACCACATACCACCCTTACTTCCCACCGCTGACATCATCATGTGACGTCACATCCACGTCAGCTCCACGTCATCATTACCACCTCAGCGCCAGGTCATCTGCCATGTCACCTTCTGTACCCCGCTACACGAAAAAATTTCTGCGTCATGATGACGTCATCATCGAAAGCGCCGAAAATCCCATAAATCCGAATTTTGTTAAAAAATCCGGTGAAAGTGATTGTTTTTATCCATTGTTATTACATTATTTTGCGGAACCTGTGCATGCATACTACGACGAAATCACCACCAAACCTTCAGTCTATCACCTCAAACACCATAGCTCGGTGTCCCACTCTATAGGTCATCACCCAACCGGCGAGTAACTCTAGCATAGTGTTAGAACAGGTATTTATCATAATCCTGCTAAAAAACCCTCTGAATTTTGATTTTTCTCTGTAGAATTGTTCGGGAAACCTAGAAACTTGTTAAAATTCACCCTGTTGCCTGCAAATAAATACACCAGGACAACTCTCTTGATCATTGTTTCATCAAAAAACCTGCACATTGCATACCTGTCTATACAATTCACCCAGTAAGCTAATAAAAACAGGTATTCACCTGAGTCTTACTCCCAAGCTCCCTGTTTTGACTTCCCTCTGCAAAATTGCCCACTCAAACCATTATTTTGCCCAAATTTTACTAAAAAACCTACTAACTCCCTCTCCCTCTACAAATTTCTCCCACTGAGCTGAGCTCAAGGTCACTCTGGTCTATAATTACCAAAGGAAAGGCCCTGAAAGTATTGCTACCCATTCCTTGCTGAAAAAACCCTCCAAGTTTCATTTTCTGCTACAGATTCTGCCTAGCAAAGTCAAAACAAAGAGCTCCAGTCTGCAAATCCTCTGAAAAAGCCACAAGGCCACTATTTTTCCCACTGTTGCTATAAATACCCACATTCCAAATAAAAACACAGGGAAATTTATAAGATGGAAGCCCCTGCTCTAGTAGCCCTCAATGTGGCCCCTCTTAATGCTCCTCATAAAGAACTTGAATGGTTACCCCTAGCTGACAAGGATTTCCACATTAATGACATAATGGGTAGCAAATCTCATCTCCAGGCCTTCTGTGAGATTAAGAACAACTATAGAAACAAAGCTGACATCTTTGGAATTTGGGAGTCTAATATGCCCATGTACTACCTCCCTTGTGTCAATGTTTTTCTTGACCTCATTCACCAATGTCATGCCAATTATGAGCCCACTCAAAGGGCAGTGATGTCTCCTTCTGGAACAGTGCTATTTTATATCACCCCTGAATCTATAAATGAGATGCTACATTTTAAGCCAACTGGGCCATTGACTCCTCTTTCCTTGGGATTTCTGCTTGACCAAGGTGCCAAATTGCCAAGTTCAGAAATAACCAGAATAGGCAAAATATTTATGAAACCAAATTGTCAACCTCAGGAACCTCATCCATACCTGGACACTTGGTTTAATGAAGCAGGAAAATTTATTATTGACATGATAGCCTACATCATGGGATTCAAAACCAATGAGTATGTAGATGAAACCAAATTGGTGCTCTTATCCATCTTTACTCCAGGAAAGCCCCCTGCTGTCAGGTATGATTATGCCACCTTTATAGTTGATAAGATCCATGAGAAATTCATGAGCATGGACAAAGAAAGAGTGTTTAAATACACATCATACATATATCATTTTTTGCTCTACTATCAGCCAGATAGTTTTCAAGTTCCCCTCAGAAAATTAGATGTCAAAGGAGAGACAAGGTCTGTAATCTTCTGGATCCTAGTCTTCCACCATGTTTACTACTCTCCTTAGACTTATGTGAATTCATTGATCTGTTCATATATCTAGCCACCTCTTTACTGATAACAAGTCCTCCAGATAGACTTTCTGGTGAAATGCAGAGAATTCTACAGCTCTCCAAGAGATATAACATAGGTGATTGGTACTTTTACCAGAATCACACTATGATCCGGATATATGGCTGTGAGCTGTGCCCCTACAAATTGCCAAAATATGTGTTAATGTGATTGTTTTCCCTGGAATACTTTAGAAAATTTATCCAAGTAGATGTAATCCATTTCTTTGAGGCCAAGAAAAAGGCACAAATCAAAATAAGAAATCAACTAGGCCCTTTCACCTTCAATAAAAGGGAAGCCTGGCAAGAGGATGATGATATTTTAGGACACAGACTCAAGCTAAAACAGAGTTTCTATTGGGCACCATATGACCCCAATCATTTCATAAGTTATAGGAAAGTGAAAAACAAGCTACCCGCATATGTTCATTGTCAAATCCCTGAAATCCAGCAATATGCTAATCAACAAGAGTGGCTAGAGGGCACATTATTTGAAGAGATAATTGAAGAAGAGAAATTGGGAAAGGAAATGAAAGAGCTTGAAAAAACACTTGACCTGGACTCTTTTGGACAGGTACCCTTCAAGCTGCCCCAACACATTGGAGGTGATACATCTTTTGTTGAGAGCTCATAGCAAGCATCACAAAAGGCCAGTTCAGCAGTAGCAAAGGGCAAGGAAGTGATGGATACAGAACAAAAAACAATGGCAGATCAGCCTACCACAACAAAAGAACAAGGTCAAGGGAAAGCTCCCCCAGCTCAAACTAAGGCACCAGAAGCCCTAGTGCTACATACTCCTCAAAATGAGGAAAAGAGCAGAAAGAGAGATAGAGAAGAGGATGCCCCTACTAGTGGACCATCAGAATAGCCGAGAGATAAGAGGCAGAGGTTGAATCCCTATTCTAAGGAGGAATTTTTGGAAGATACCACAAGCAGCATAAGAGATGAGGAAAGGACCGAGCATCAAACTTCTCCATTACCTGGCACATCAACTAGCTCATTCCAGCAAGAGCTAGAGAGGCAACATACCGTGGAAGTTTCATCCACCAGGGCTCAAAGCAAGCAAAGCTCAGATATCAAGAAAACTTTCACTGAAATAAAAGCAAAAAATGATCTTGTAAGGATGCAACTTTATAATCATCTAATGAGGACAACACCCACCAATCAAAAAAGGCTAATAGCTGCTTATGATATTTAGGAAAAGAAAATGATCCTCAGTCATTTCAAGCCCAAGACACAGCAACCACAGTCAGCTGCTGATTATATTAGAACCAATCTGGAAGTTTTCTCTAAAGATATCCACCCAATTGACTAGATTGAATTACATAAGCAAACTGGGGAGATGGTGTACTCCACCTTGGCAGACAAGCAATTGCTCGCTCACAAACTGCAAAATTCATTATACAATACCTCCACCCAATTAGAATTAGAAAAGGCTTCCCCCTTAGCTAAGGACAACAGGATTAAGTCCTTAGAAGAAATTATCATCGAGCTTGGGCATAATCCTAAGGATTCAAAGGGCATCAAAGCACTAATAAAGAAGACGGAGGAGGACATTGCAGCCCTCAAAAAGCAATTAAAGCTGCCAATTACAGTGCATCCACAAACTTTAGAAGTTGCAAAATAGAAAGAAGAGGAGGAAATGGTAAGTTTACTAATAAGGATGAATGAGAGATTAGCAGAAACAGAGTAGGCATTGGAGAAAGCAATTGAAGAGAAGTAGGGAGAGTCGACCTCCCAGCCACCTCAAATAGCTCCAACAAGTACCACTGCCCCCCCCCTATAGTTACAACAACAGTCCCTCCTACTATCCCAGCATCAACAATAGGTACCTCAACTTTAGCAACAACAACAGGGCCAGATACCAGCATGGGCATGGAAGAATTAAAGAAAGCAGTAAAAGAGCAGGAGGCCCAAATGTCAGAGCTTAAAGAGGCAAAAGAAAAACTGGCCAAACTAGAGGTGAGCTATGACAAATCAAAGATAACAGTGGCAGAGAAAACTAGAGAGGTAAAGGTCCTAGAGAATAAGGTAAAATTATTGGAAAAAGATCTCACCCTGCATAAACCTCTAGCAGACATCAAAAGAATTTTGTGGACCAAAATTTGCCAGCCCATCACTGACCAATGACAATCAATTCAAACGATCCATAAAAAAATAGAATTGATAGAAAGGGCCCAAGTGGAAATTCAAAGGGCCAGGGCATCATTGGGAAACATGCCTGAGTAGGCCAATAGACTGATCCATTTTTTGAATACTCATACCAGAGAATAGTTAGTAGCTTTGGAGATCAGGGATAGAACATGCACCATTTTGACAGTAAAAAAGGTGCTAACTATGAGGAATTTTATACAGAATTTGGAAAGGAAGTGCCAAGAAATGCAGATGGAGATAAATGCCTTCACAGAAAAGTTTGAAGTCTTGCAGCAGAAGGGTCTACCCAGTTTATTAAGCAACAATCAAAGACTGTTAACACATGAACAATATGCTCACAAGGTAAACACATATGTTACAAATCAGATCACAACATCATCAAGCACTTCAGAAGACACAGGACCTCCCTCTGGACAGAGCTTATATGACAAATTGGAAAATTTGTTCTATATTGAACATGAAATAAATCATCTTTTTGAAGTCTAGCCCAACTTCTACAGGTATACTGAAGCTGTTGAAACACTAATAAAAATACAAATACATCAGTTTCCAATAGACCAATGGTGGCAGAGCATGCTGGAAATTTTACCAAGGTAATTTTGATTTTTCTTTTTTTACATTTGGTCAAATAAACAAAACACGTGGCAGATATAATAAATATGAGAACAATAGAGGAAGGAGGTCAAGCAGGGACTAGAACGCATCAAAGCAGAATCAAGCACAAATGAAAGGGTCAGGACAGCAACGCAGGAACGCAAAGTAAAGACACAGCTACCTGCTGACTTCCTGAGTTGAAAAGTCAAACATATCTTATCAGTTAAAGCAGCTAGCACAGCAACAATTACTGCAGCATATATTTCTACATTTATTTCCTTTGTCAGAGTAGGTGGAGAAAGTTATTGCTTGATATCTTATCCACAAGATATTTTGTAGCTCTCTTTTGTATAAATACTTCCCCAAGAGATGTATTTGGGGTTGTTGATTTTCCTCTCTGGACCGCACTATAGCTCTTAGATTTTTTAATACAAAGGTTGTTGAAGTTCACTACTGCTGGACCGTCTGAATGTGGATTTGATGTTCTGGGCACTGCTAGAGAATTCCTGTGTCTTTCTATGGATCAATAAGTTGTTCTAAACTGTGTTTCTGTTTTCAATGTTTGCAAATTTCATATGTGTTTCATAATCTTGGTAACAGGGAAAAATAATAGCGCAGAACTTATTTAAATACACTCTGTGTTCAATCTCTATTGTTGTTTATGTTTTCTTCAGAATTAGCATAAACATTAATTCTTAGATGCTCCTGTTTCCACTGATTCTTTCACTTTGAAAATTTCCAAGGAATTCTTTACTGCTCCTTGATAATATTCATGCACTTTCCTTTTGCCATCATGATGAAGGATTCTTAACTGCCCTTCATCCACTGGCTTACATTCCATCAATTTCTAGATTTTAAAATTGTTCCAAAATCGATTATCTTGCTCTGTAGTATGGCCCTTTATCAAAGAAAACAAACTCAATAGTTCATCCTCAAAGACTCCATTTTTCCAATGGAATAAGTTGTTTCAGACTTGCATCCCAGCTCTGTTTAAAATCACCATCCAACAAACTTAAAATAAAACCCTGCACATCATAACTAGCATAAAATACTTCAAAAAACAAAGCTAAATTATAAAGAGAGAGCCCTCTCTGGATGGAGTTTGGCTAGAAGCTACATCTAAAATATTGGTTAGTGGCTACCTCGGCCGTATTCCCTTTTCTCACAAGTTTTGGGGAACAACCTGAGTGATAACATCATTGGCGACTCTGCTAGGGAACTGAATGAATGTCTGTTACTACTGTCTAGTTTCTAAAGCTACGCATGGAGCCTGAAGTTAGCGAGGCAGGCTTTGAAACTATCTTTGCTAGGCAATCACAAGAGTAAATAAAAGCTACTTCAGTCTAACTCCAGTCTAGCTTTAGATTTTAAACAGATTTCTCAAAGATTTGTTTGGCCATCCTTGTTTCAAACAGACCTGAAGGAAAGCCCAACTCCTCCTACATTTCAAGAGCTTCCTTCAAGATATTTTCAAAACTTGTATCCTCCAAATATTCCCAAAAAAACCAACAATATACTCTTAGAAGCTGGCTCCAAAGAAGAAATTTCGGTATACTAGGTCAAACTGAGATCAAAATCCTCCAACTATCTTTGACAATCCAAATTTGATTCCTAAGAGCCTTAGGAAACTTGAAAATCAAGACAGTTCTACTGATTCAAATCTTGAAACACCTTAGCAGAAGCCTATTCAAACTCAACTTACTACTGTAAAATCTCAAGCCTTTTTTCCTATTGCTGTAGCTTCTTCCAGTTCATCATTATCACTCCAAAACCTCTTTTCCACCCCCCCATCCACATCACTTATCTCAGCTGTTATCCCCGTGCTTCCAGCTGTCCCACTTTTAGTTGCTAATATGGCAAATCGATATGCTCCCCTGTAGTTTCCTGCCAATCCAGGGGCCATGCCACAGGATTATCAGAGCAAAATTACCTATTTTGATGGTACTGGCACTTAAATAGCTCAACAACATACCAAGAAGATGACAGATTATTTTGAAAACTATGAGATTGATGATGATGATGTCAGGATGAAAAATTTTGTCCAGAGCTTAACTGGTAATGTAAGGACCTAGTTTAGGGCACTCCCTGCAAACACAATAGCTAATCCAGATGCCCTTTATCAGACTTTCCTGAATAGATGGGAAAATAAAAAAGACCCTTTACACATCTTAACAGAATATGAGAACTTCAAGAGAGGCCCATAGGAAAGTGTCCAATATTATTGTGCCAGATTCAACAATACCTACCTTGCTATTCCAATAAATCTTAGACCACCACTAGACTTAGCATTGATCAAATTCCCTGATGGATTTGACTCAAACATGGCTTACCATCTCAGGGAGAGAGCTCCTCCTAGCCTCGAAAATATGCAGAACATAGCTGTGAGCGTTGAAGCCAATCTGATTTCTAAATGAAATCGAGCTATATCTAAAAGGAGAACAACTTTCAAAGAAGAACCATCTGCCTTTGAACAAAAACTTGATGCAATCATTAAAGGCATTGATAGGCTGGGAGATAGAGTGGAAACTATTGAGAGAAAATCTTCATGGGAGGGCCAACCAAACAACAATGCAAGAAATCCAAACTTTATAAAAAATCAAAATCCCAATGTAGGAAAAGTTGGTCCAGACCAAAACATAAGGCCCCCCTTCCAAGAAAACTATGCAGAAGCTTCAACATCTAGTGAACCAGCAGAGGATCCCCACATTAACTTAATGGGTCTCAATAGTGAACAACGAGTTTTCCTAACTCAAGAAGATCAAGAAGCTCATACTCTTAGTCAGTTTCAAATGCAATCAGGGGAATCCTTTGATTTTAAGGAAGGGTATGACATAGCTGTGTATGAAGTCCATAAGCAGTATAACTTGAGAAGTATGAGAATAGACATCCCCGATGATCCCAAGCAGAAGACAATCAAGCAACCTACCAAAACCAAACTCAAGGATTCTCATATACCAACTATTCTGAAGTCAACTTCCAATCCAAATAGTCCAACAATTGAAGATATTTCAGACAAAGATAATTCAAAACAACGCCCTTCATTTGCTTCTCCACTCAGAGAAATTGTAGAGGAACCTTTGGAAGATGGTGTTCAAGTAACTCCAGCTCATCATAACATTCCAGTAAAAGAGGCAGTTTTTGAAAACTTAGTTGAAAAACACAACCTTGTTGCCCAAAATGTCAAAATACAAACAGAAAAACCCTTTAATATGGAGGCTAAAATAAGTAAGTTAAAAGTAGCCATCCCATTATTTGAATTGGCTAGGCATGAAGTTTTTAGAGAACAAATCAGCAGATCATTACAAATTTCAGAAAACAAAGATTTAGTAAATATCCTTGATGATCAACCAGAACTCATATTTGGCCCTGAAGCAAGTGGTAAATCAGTAGATGGAGGGGTTCCTCCCTTCTATGTAAGTTTAAACATTCATGACAAGGTTCTTCACAATGCAATGTTTGATTCAGAGCTTTGCATAATTTGATGCCTAAATCTGTCATGGAAAAGTTGGACCTAGATATCACAAGGCCATACAAAGACCTATTTTCCTTTGATTCCAGTTAGGTCTGGTGTCTAGGCTTAATCAAGGATCCGTGTGTGTCATTAGTCCAATATCCAGCCAAGACAATTTTGATGGATGTGGTGGTAGCTGATATTCCACCCAAGTATGTAATGCTGTTATCTAGATCCCGGGGTGCCAAGCTACAAGGATCTTTGCAATTGGACATGTCTTATGCCACCATCTCAGTCTTCGGCCAGCCTAAGAGGCTATACCGAGAAACTTTGATGAAGTATGTGGTAAGTAGTCAAGAAAAACCGCAAAACTTTCCCATTTATTTTATGCATTCAGACATGGACTCTTTTATCTTGTACAACACTGAGATTCATACCCCAACTGATGTTAAAATTGTGGCTTTAAGTCAGGATGAATTCCTAGATAAAGAATCCACATTTCAAATTCAAGAAGTCTCTGAAAAAAATAAATTGACAGTCACACATGAGGAATCCCATGAGACTGAAAATCCAACTCTCTCTGCTGAGAAAATTGAAAAAACTCCTAATACCAGTTCCAATCAAGAAAACTTATGGTATCTAGAATTTGATGGATCTGTTAATAAGCTAGGAGAAGGGGCATGGATTTGGATACAAAATGTGAAGGATGAGCACACTGAGGGACATGCATATAGATTGAATTTCAGTTGTACTAACAACATGGTCGAATATGAAGCCCTCCTCTTAGGGCTCAAAGTGATCAAAAGCCTAGGTGCAGCTCGAATATCAATTTTGGGAGATTTGAACCTCATCATTCAACAAATAAAGGGTAACTTCATTACAAATGATCTTAGGCTGAGATCATACAGAGCTGCTACAATGGAAATTCTCAACACCTTTCTCGAATCCCAATTGACCAAAATTCCAAGGAATCAAAATTTGCATGCTCATAGTCTAGCAACCTTTGCCAGTACTTGCAAATTGCCATTTAAGCCCAATCACCGATTCAATACCGAAATCAAACATAGACCTGTTGTACTAGATAATGTTAAAAACTGGTAGGTGTTTGAAAATGACACACAAATCAACAATTTCCTGACTTTAAAAGAGGAGTTCTCAAGCACAAAAATGGATACCAACACAATAGATGAAAGCAATCAAATAGACAAAATTGAAACACATATTTCTGCTGAAACAACAAACCAAATTCTACATCCCACTAAGTTTACTAAAACCGATTTACAGGAACTTCAAGAAAAAGAATGTGAGGATGCCATTGGAGCAGAATGTGAAGTCATTGAGTTAAAGGATAATTTTCTACCTACAGTCCTCACTCCTTTAGAGGACATTTTTGACTCAAATGACATCTCTAGGAAACCTAAAATGTAGCCATTAAACGCAGAAATTGAGGACTGTAATTTAGGAACTGCAGAGAATCCCAAAATGATAAAATTGTCCAAAGCTCTGCCTCCTGACCAAAAACTCAACTATATTGAACTATTCAAATAATTTCAAGATGTTTTTGCATGGAGTTATGAGGACCTAAAGTCTTATGACACTGCAGTCATCCAACACACCATACCTCTCAAAGAAAACCAAAAACCTTTCAAGAAGAAACTTAGGAGGGTCAACCCTGTGCTACTCCCTTTGATTGAGAAAGAAGTTAAGAGAATGCATGAAGCTGTAATTATAGCTCCAATCAGATTTTCAGAATGGGTTTCAAATTTAGTGCCCACTAGAAAGAAAACAGAAGAGATTAGGCTGTGTGTCGATTTGAGAAATTTGAACAAAGTCTATTTAAATGATAATTACCCTTTACCCAAAATGGATCAAGGATATCACTGTTGGATGGATTCTCAGGCTTCAATCAGATCCTAATGCACCCTGATGACCAAGATAAAACTGCTTTCACAACCCCTTGGGGGACATTCAAATATGTGAAAATGGCATTTGGACTCAAGAATGCAGGAGAAAATTTTCAAAGAGCTATGGATATAGCTTTTGCTAAATAAATCCATGATTTTTTGGTCATTTTCCTAGATGACCTTACAACATTTTCCAAATCAGATCAAGAACACCTAGATCATCTCAGGCAGGTATTCTTAATTTGCAGAAAATATGGTATATCACTAAATCCAAAGAAATCATTGTTTGGCCTAGAAGAAGGAAAATTATTGGGCCATATCATCTCTAAAGAAGGCATTAGAATTGATCTGGGCATAATACAGACTATTCTGTAAGTCCCTCACCCTAGAAACATCAAAGAACTACAAGCCTTTTTGGGAAAGATCAATTTTCTAAGAAGATTTATACCAAATCTGGTTGAGCTGATAAGATTGCTGAACAACATGTTGAAAAAGGACTCCAAGGTTAAGTGGACAATAGAAGCTAAGCAAGCCTTTGAAGAAATCAAAAAATCTTTGACTCAAACACCAGTCCTCACAAGCCCAAATTTCGACAAGGACTTTATCATATTCTCATTTTCATCAGAACATACAATTGCTACTATTTTGCTTCAAAAAGATGACCAGGGATGTGAAAAACCCATAAAATTATTTAACAAGGCACTTAGAGATGCTCCACTTAAATATCAAATCATGGAGAAACAAGCATATGCACTTGTAAAGACCATCAAGGACTTTAGAGTTTATATCTTGTACTCTCATGTGATTGCTTATGTGCCCAACACTGTTGTTAAAGACATCCTAACCCAAGAAGGAATTGAAGGCAAAAGAGGCAAATGGATAGCTACCATACTGGAATATGACATTGAAATCAAACCAACAAAACTGATAAAAGGACAAGGAATAGCTAAACTCATGACTAAACCTAACTTTCAAGCCCTTGACATAAATCAACTGGATAATGAGTAGGAGATGTTGACTCCACAGATCAATCAAGCCTTTCTACAATCACCTTGGTATGCTGACATATCTTTTGTATTATTAAAATTGCAAGCTCCTCCAGGATTATCCAAAACTAAGAAAAGATTTTTGAAAATGAACGCTTCCAAGTTTTGCATTTTAGATCATGCTCTCTTTTGGAAAAATCATGAAGGTGTTTTATTAAATTGTCTAATCAAAGAAGAAACTGACAAAGTACTTAAAGAGTTTCATGCAGGGGATTGTGGTGGACACTTGTATTGGAAATCAACTGCTGATAAAATCCTAAGGGCTGGATTTTATTGGCCCACCCTATTTACTGATGTGAAGAAATATGTAATTTCTTTCGACAAATGCCAAATCTTTGAAGGCAAGAAAAAGTTGCTACCTCTGCCCCTCAAGCCCATCTCCACTGAAAGACCATTTCAACAATGGGGTTTAGACTTTATTGGGGAAATTCACCCTTCATCCTCTGGCCAGCATAAATGGATTTTGACTGCTATAGACTATTTTACCAAGTGGATAGAGGCCTTCCCTTGTAGGCAAGCCAATGACTTAGTAATCATGCAATTCCTAGAGACCAACATCTTGTCTCGGTTTGGCTGCCCGGAGAAGATTATTAGAGACAATTTTGTTGCCTTTAAATCTAAGAGAATGATTAATTTCTATCATAAATACCACATTACCTTGGGCCATTCTACAACCTATTACCCTCAACGTAATGGTCTAGCTGAATCCTCCAACAAAAGCTTGATCAACATCATTAAGAAAGTCTTGGAGGAGAACAAGAAAAATTGGCATAAAAAGCTTGTAAATGCACTATGGGCAGACAGATTGACCACTAAGAGATCTATTGGGACCACTCCCTATGAATTGGTTTATGGTATGGAGGCAGTATTCCCTTCTTCTTTGGGAATCCCAATGATAAAATTGCTACAAGAGATACACGTAGAACCTAATGATATTCAGAGAAGGATCAATCAAAATATTCACTTACAGCAGACAAGAGAGGAGGCCTATCAAAGAGCTCAAGTTCTACAAGAAAAGCTTAAAAATATATTTGATAAAAGAACCAAAGCAAAGGATTTCTTCATTGGGGATAAAGTTTTAAAGTGGGATTCTAGAAGAGAAGATAGGGGAAAACATGGAAAATTTGATTTCTTGTGGAGAGGACCATTTATCATTCAGACTGTACAAGGAAACAACACCTACTTTTTGAAAATCCTGGATGGTGCAAAGGCAGATGATGGACCAGTCAATGGCTGAATGCTGAAGCATTATTTTGATCCACTCTGTTAAAGATACCAACACTTTAATTTGTACATAATAGTGTTTACTTTCTGCAATTTATTACAACAATAAGATAGGGAATAGGTTACAACAAATTTTGAGGAAAAGGTAAGGAATTGTGCCACCTTTGGGTATTGCATTTTAAGCCTATCAGAAGAAGCTAGAGAAGCAGACTTGGGAGTTGTGAAAATGATGATAAATAATCAAACAAACTATCCAAAATAGAGCTGCAATTATTGGAATGAGTTCATGAGAAATACAGATATTGCAGAGGAACCATTTTGTAAACAACAAAGGAGAAATTTCAGAATACAACAAGAATTGAATATAAGGCCATCTGACCTGCTGTTATTGACTTTTCACCAGGAAAAGCCATCCCCAAGTGGAGCCACTTAGGTTCCTATCCCAATAGGTTTCATTTTTCATGATTGACTAAAGAAGTGCCAAATATGTTCATCCTTTCCATGCTGCAAAGGTTCTATATTTTGAAGAATTTCACTATGTACAGTTGCTTGACTCTTATCATAGCTTGTGATTGGTCAAACAACTTAATCTTGGCCAAGTTCATGTTTGAATTTGCTTGTCTTAGAATAGAGAAGAAAGGTCTGTCCAAACAGTTCAAGCTTGGCAGATGAGTAGATAGGTAGAGAAACAAAGGAGCCCAACTGCTTAATCTGGGCCTCTGGAAGAGATAAGGGTAGACTTAGATAGGAGGACAGTTAAAAGAAAAGAGAAGAATCAGGGTTTTCTAGTTCAAATGCACCCAATGAAAATGAAGAAAAAATGTTAGGTGTACTAGGCTGGGTAGGCAGTTTTGATGTTGTAGAAGCGGGTTTATGAGCAATTTGGTCATTTGGAACAGGTTTCATCTCATAAATATCATAAGGTTCTATGGCAAGGTGGTTAGAAAACAAATGGAGCATGACTAATTTCCCTCCTCATTTTTCTAAGAACACTTACTAACTCCCCCCAAGGAAAATGAGATCTGCTCACTGCCCTTAGTCCACTTCATTTCAGGGAAAAAACTAAGTGAAACTGTGTTTTCACCTAGGAAAAACAAGCCACATTTCTTGTGTAAAATGTTTTTATTCCATTTTGCCAAGTTTCCCAAACTTCATAACTTGGTATCCTTTCATTCCCCCATGCCTAAGTTTTTCACTCTATAAACTTAGCCTTTATTTATACATATCCATCCCACATATTCATATTAACCTCCTAACTCTATTATATAGCTCCTATATAACATTTTCCCTCCCCCTATTGTATAAAATACATAAAATATCCCTAAAAAGCTAATATCCTGACCCTAGGCAATATAGCCATATAATAAAGATTTTTCGGGAATTATAGGTTCACCTGGAACCTTATAATCACCCTTTGCGCGCATGTAAACGTTGGGTTTCATTTAACCTTCGGTTATATGAATAACTAATCTGCCACAGTCCAGAGTTAAAATACATTGAAAACCCCGCAAAAACATTATAAAGCGTTGAGATATTAAGGTGGGTCCCCATACCGCACCCCCGCTGTTTCCATTCGCCGTTGACCGTTGGATCAAGGCTCTCAGATCTGACAGTGTGCAGTTGTATCGTGATGCCCCCAATGCCCGAGCTTTATGTTCCGAAAAAATGGCAGTTTTGCTGCCGTACAGGGGACACGGGTCGCCCACCCGGCTATATCGTGACCCTCCCGCTCAATACCGCCGCTACCCAAAAAGCGATGCGATAATACCACATACCGCCCTTACTTCCCACCACTGACGTCATCCTGTGATGTCACATCCACGTCAGCTCCACGTCACCGTTGCCACCTCAGTGCCAGGTCATCTGCCATGTCACCTTCCATACCCCGCTACACGAAAAACAGTCTATGTCATGATGATGTCATCACCAAAAGCGCCAAAAAGCCCATAAATTCGAATTTTTTTAAAAAAGCCCATGAAAGTGATTGTTTTTATCCATTGTTATTACATTATTTTGCAAACCCTGTGCATGCATACTAGGACGAAATCGCCACCAAACCTTCAGTCTATCACCTCGACCACCATAGCTTGGCATCCCACTCTGCAAGTCATCACGCAACCGGCAAGTAACTCTAGTGCAGTGTTAGAACAGGTATTTATCATAATCTTACTAAAAAACCCTCTGAATTTTGATTTTTCTCTGTAGAATTGTTCGGGTAACTTAGAAACTCATTAAAATTCACCCTACTACCTGCAAATAAATACACTAGGACCACTCTCTTGACCATTTTTTCATCAAAAAACCTGCACTTTGCGTACTTGTCTATACAATTCACCCAGTAAGCCGATAAAAATAGGTATTCACCTGAGTCTTGCTCCCAAGCTCCCTGTTTTGACTTCCCTCTGCAAAATTGGCCACTGAAACCACTATTTTGCCCAAATTTTACTAAAATACCTACCAACTCCCTCTCCCTCTGCAAATTTCTCCCATTGAGCTGAGCTCAAGCTCATTCTGGTCTGTAATTACCAAAGGAAAGGCCCTGAAACTATTGCTACCCATTCCTTGCTGAAAAAACCCTCCAAGCTTCTTTTTCTACTACAAATTCTGCCCAGCAAAGTTAAAACAAAGCGCTCCAGTCTGCAAATCCTATGAAAAAGCCCTAGGGCCACTATTTTTCCCACTGTTGCTATAAAGACCCACATTCCAAATAAAAACACAGGGAAATTTATAAGATGGAAGCCCCTGCTCTAGTAGCCCTCAATGTGGCCCCTCTCAATGCTCCACATAAAGAACTTAAATGGTTACCCATAGTTTACAAGGATTTCTAGATTAATGACATAATGGGTAGCAAACCTAATCTCCAGGCCTTCTGTGAGATCAGGAACAACTACAGAAACAAAGCTGACATCTTTGGAATTTGGGAATCCAATATGCCCATGTACTACCTCCCTTGTGTCAATGTTTTTCCTCGCCTCATTCACCAATGTCATGCCAATTATGAGCCCACTCAAAGGGTAGTGATGTCTCCTTCTAGAACAGTTCTATTTTATATCACCCTTGAATCTATAAATGAAATGCTACATTTTAAGCCAACTGGGCCATTGACTCCTCTTTCCTTGGGATTTCTACTTGACCAAGGTGCCAAATTGCCAAGTTCAGAAATAACCAGAATAGGCAAAATATTTATGAAACCAAATTGTCAACCTCACGAACCTCCTCCATACCTGGACACTTGGTTTAATGAAGCAGGAAAATTTATTATTGAAATGATAGCCTACATCCTGGGATTCAAAACCAGTGAGTATGTAGATGAAACCACATTGGTCCTCTTATCCATCTTTCCTCCTGGATAACCCCCTGCTGTCAGGTATGATTATGCCACCTTCATAGCTAATAAGATCCATGAGCAATTCATGAGCATGGACAGAGGAAGAGTGTTTAACTACACATCATACATATATCATTTGTTGCTCTACTATCAGCCATATAGTTTTCAATTTCCCCTCAGAAAATTAGATGTCAAAGGAGAGACAAGGTCTGTAATCATCTGGACCCCAGTCTTCCACCATGTTACTACTCTCCTTAAACTTATTGTGAATTCATTGATCTGTTCATATATCCAGCCACCTCTTTACTGATAACAAGTCCTCCAGATAGAATTTCTAGTGAAATGCAGAGAATTCTACACCTCTCCAAGAGCTATAACATAGGTGACTGGTACTTTTACCAGAATCACATTGTGATCCGGATATATGGCTGTGAGCTGTGCCCCTACAAATTGCCAAAATATGTGCCAATGCGATTGTTTTCCCTAGAATACTTCAGAAAATTTATCCAAGCAGATGTAATCCATTTCTGTGAGGCCAAGAAAAAGGCACAACTCAAAATAAGAAATCAATTGGGCCCTTTCACCTTCAATAAAAGGGAAGCCTGGCAAGAGGCTGATGATATTTTAGGGCACAGACTCAAGCTAAAACATAGATTCTATTGGGAACCATATGACCCCAATCATTTCATAAGTTATAGGAAATTGAAAAACAAGCTGCCAGCATATGTTCATTGTCAAATCCCTAAAATCCAGCAATATGCTAATCAACAAGAGTGGCTAGAGGGCACATTATTTGAAGAGATAATTGAAGAAGAGAAATTGGAAAAGGAAATGAAAGAGCTTGAAAAAACACTTGACCTGAACTCTTTTGGATAGGTACCCTTCAAGCTGCCCCAACACATTGGAGGCGATACATCTTTTGTTGAGAGCTCACAACAAGCATCACAAAAGGCCAGTTCAGCAGCACCAAAGGGTAAGGAAGTGATGGATACAGAACAACAAACAATGGCAGATCAGCCTACCACATCAAAAGAACAGGGTCAAGGGTAAGCTTCCCCAGCTCAAACCGAGGCACTCGAAGCCCCTGTGCTACAGACTCCTCAAAATGAGGAAAAGAGCATAAAGAGAGATAGAGAAGAGGATGCCCCTACCAGTGGACCATCAGAACAGCCGGGAGATAAGAGGCAGAGGTTGAATACCTATTATGAGGGGGAACTTTTGGAAGATACCACAAGCAGCATGAGAGATGAGGACATGACCGAGCATCAAACTTCTCCATTACCTGGCACATCAACTAGCTCATTCCAGCAAGAGCTAGAGAGGCAACATAGCGTGGAAGTTTCATCCACCAAGCCTCAAAGCAACCAAAGCTCAGATATCAAGAAAACTTTCATTGAAATAAAAGCAAAAAATGATCCAGTAAGGATGCAACTTTATAATCATCTAATGAGGATAGCACCCACCAATCAACAAAGGCTAATGGTTGCTTATGATATTCAGGAAAAGAAAATGATCCTCAGTCATTTCAAGCCCAAGACACAGCAACCACAGTCAACTGCTAATTATATTAGAACCAATCTGGAAGTTTTCTCTAAAGATATCCACCCAATTGACCAAATTGAATTACATAAGCAAACTGGGGAGATGGTGTACTCCACCTTGGTAGACAAGGCATTGCTCGCTCACAAACTGCAAAATTCATTACACAATACCTCTGTCCAATTAGAATTAGAAAAGGCTTCCTCCTTATCTAAGGACAACAGGATTAAGTCCTTAGAAGAAATTATCATCGAGCTTGGGCATAATCCTAAGGATGTAAAGGGCATCAAAGCACTAATAAAGAAGAAGGAGGAGGACATTGCAGCCCTCAAAAAGTAATTAAAGCTACCAATTACAGTGCATCCACAAACTTCAGAAGTCGCACAGCAGAAAGAAGAGGAGGACATGGTAAGTTTACTAATAAGGATGAATGAGAGATTGGCAGAAACAGAGTAGGAATTGGAGAAAGAAGTTAAAGATAAGTAGGGAGAGTTGACCTCCCAGCCACCTGAAACAGCTCCAACAGGTACCACTACTCCCCCCACAGTTACAACAACAATCCCTCCTACTATCCCAGCATCAACAACAGGTACCTCAGCTTCAGCAGCAACAACAGGGCTAGATACCAGCATGGGCATGGAAAAATTAATGAAAGCAGTAAAAGAGCTGGAGGCCCAAATGTTAGAGCTTAAAGAGTTAAAAGAAAAACTGGCCAACTAGAGGTGAGCTATGACAAATCAAAGATAACAGTGACAGAGAAAACCAGAGAGGTAAAGGCCCTGGAGAATAAGGTAAAATCATTGGAAAAAGATCTCACCCTGCATAAACCTCTAGCAGACATCAAAACAATTTTGTGGACCAAAATTTTCGAGTCTATCACTGACTAATGGCAATCAATTCAAAGGATCCATGAACAAATAGAATTGATAGAAAGGGCCCAAGTGGAAATTCAAAGGGCCAGGGCATCATTGGGAAACATGCATGAGAAGGCCAATAGACTGATCCATTTTTTGAATACTCATACCAGAGAATAGTTAGCAGCTTTGGAGATCAAGGAGAGAATAGGCACCATTTTGAGAGTAAAAAAGGTGCTAACTATGAAGAATTTTATATAGAATTTGGAAAGGAAGTGCCAAGAAATGCAGATGGAGATAAATGCCTTCACAGAAAAGTTTATAGTCTTGTAGCAAAAGGGTCTACCCAGTTTATTAACCAGCAATCAAAGATTGTTAACACATGAACAATATGCTCACAGGGTAAACACATATGGTACAAATCAGATCACAGCATCATGAAGCACTTCAGAAGACACAAGACCTCCCTCTGGACAGAGCTTATATGACAAATTGGAAAATTTGTTCTATATTGAACATGAAATAAATCATCTTTTTGAAGTCCAGCCCATCTTCTATAGGTATACTAAAGCTGATGAAACACTAATAAAAATACAAAGACATCAGTTGCCAACAGACCAATGGTGGCAGAGCATGTTGGAAGTTTTACCAAGGTAATTTTGATTTTTATTTTTTTACATTTGGTCAAATAAAAAAAACACGTGGCAGATATAATTAAGATGAGAACAATAGAGGAAGGAGGTCAAGCGGTGACTAGAACGCATCAAAGCAGAATCAAGCACAGATGAAAGGGTCAGGACAGCAATGCAGGAATGCAAAGTAAAGACACAGCTACCAGCCGACTTCCTGAGTTGAAAAGTTGAACATATCTTATCAGTGAAAGCAGCCAGCACAACAACAATTACTCCAACATTTATTTCTACATTTATTTCCTTTGTCAAAGTAGGTGGAGAAAGTTATTGCTTGATATCTTATGCACACGATATTTTGTAGCTCTCTTTTGTATAAATACCTCCCCAAGAGATGTATACAGGGTTGGTAATTTTCCTCTCTGGACCGCACTGTAGCTTGAAGATTTTTTAATACAAAGGCTGTTGAAGTTCACTGCTGCTAGACCGTCTGAATGTGGATTTGATGTTCTGGGCACTGCTACAGAATTCTTGTGTCTTTATATGGATCAATAAGTTGTTTTAAACTGTGTTTTGTGTTTTCAATGTTTGCAAATTTCATATATGTTTCATAATCTTAGTAACAGGGAAAAAGAATATCCTAGAACTTGTTTAAATACACTCTGTGTTCAATCTCTGTTGTTATTTATGTTTTCTTCAGAATTAGCATAAACATGAATTCTTAGATGCTCCTGTTTCCACTGATTCTTTCACTTTGAAAATTTCCAAGGAATTCTTTACTGCTCCTTGATAATATTCATGCACTTTCCCTCTGCCATCATGATGAAGGATTCTTAACTTCCCTTCATCCACTGGCTTACATTCCATCAATTTCTAGATTTTAAAATTATTCCAAAATTGATTATCTATCTCTGTAGTATTGCCCTTTATCAAAGAAAACAAACTCAACAGTTCATCCTCAAAGACTCCATTTGCCCAATGGAATTAACTGTTTCAGACTTGCATCCCAGCTCTGTTTAAAATCACCATCCAACAAACTTAAAACAAAACCCTGCACATCATAACTAGCATAAAATACTTCAAAAAACAAGGCTAAATTATAAAGAGAGAGCCCTCTCTGGATGAAGTTTGGCTAGAAGCTGCATCTAAAAGATTGGTTAGTGGTTACCTCAGCCGTATTCCCTTTTCTCACAAGTTTTGCGGAACAACCTGAGTGATAACAATTTCATGTCATTTCATGAATAAACTATAGTTTTTTTACCCATTTTTACTAATGAAACATGTATGTTTAACCCGTTTGGAGTTTCTTTAAACATATTTACAGTTGATATAGTGAATTTGACGTGCACGATCTTGAATTGTACTTTTGACTACAAAGCATACTTTTATCTCTTTTTCGAGCTCTATTAAACATCGAAAAAGGAACCCCCTGGAGTAATCTTTACTCTCTTTTCAGACTCTCGAAATATGAAAATATTTCCGAGCACTTGTCCTTTTCAGATTGTTAATAGATTGGAAACGACATCTACTTAGTATAAGCTTAACCCTTTTCCAGACTGATATAGATTATTTATGGAAAAGGAATACATTGATCGAACATGGTCAATAGGTTCTCTCTTGTATTATTTTATGTTTTTCTAGACTTGAGAGACAAACTTACGAAAAAGAACTTGTGGGGTTTTATTTTTGTCCCTTTTCAAAACATCTAAACATGAAAAGGACCGAGTTATCATTATTGTTAAACTCGTTAAAACTTCAAATAGCAACAAAATTGTCAATCATGACAAGACCGAGTTTCACCTTCACTAGGCTCACTAAAACATCACATAGCGATGGATTCACCCAAAGGGTGGAATTATACTACAACCATATGTTATCCTTCTCAAGATCGTTAAAAAATAAAGAGGTACTGGTTAGCAGTGACTGGGGAAAATGGGAAAAGGGATAAATTACTTTATGGTAGCAAGTCGCTCTTGAACATGACACTTTCTCTTCATCTCTATGACTATTTGGGTTGGCTTATCTGCTTGATGGTTATCATACATATGGTCTATCACACAATCCATCATTTTGGTTTTGGGTCAATGCTGTAAATTCATTCAGTGTCGCCGACATGTTCAAGAGAAGTCACTGAGTAAACTTCATCCTTTGCAATACTCATAAACCCTCATTTTCATGACCGCTATTCTTGAACCTTGTGTCATCAGTCACATTCTGTCTCTAAAATCATTACACTTGTTTTGTGTCGTTGATGTGGGATACATCAAGGCCCTCCTGTGATGAGTCACTTCTTGTCAACATCAACACATTATCCAAGAAGTTGACTTAGAAACACCCTTCCAATACCTTGAGGCTTGCATACATCAATGGCACATTTCTCGCTTTCGGCGATAGGTTAACATCACTAGCCTTCGACTGAAAGACTTTGTATGGTGTTCGACATCAAAACATTTATTCACACCATGCAAAATGTACTGCAGTACCTTGATAATCATTATCATTATAGGTGATCTCTCTTGCATCTGTTAATGGCTTACATCATTGGCTAGTATTCAGATGGTGTCTTCCCACGTTCAAATTTAGATCACAGACTCACATGGTTAGACTCGTACTTTAGCGAATGATTGGATGAGATAGAAGACCCTGAATCTAGTTTCATCCATCAGGGCTGCGATTTCAAGAAAGTACTAAATCATCTGTATGATGGCTTTACACATATGGTCATCCTATCATGGGTCTATATCTGTAGACGAATATCTATGTACATGTAATGAAAATTTTATATGCTAATTATGGGTATGCCTTCCCTCAACAATTCATGAAAAATCCAAAATATCATGATGTTATGTATTGTAATTAATGCAGGTCACCGTTCGCTTTAGTTCCTCTTTGTCACATTGTAAAGCATATCACTTGACATTATCATTTTTGACTTCATGCTTTAGGGGGCAACTGTTATAGGTCAATTTGGGCACATCACTCCCGATATTTAGATTAGTACTTTTAGGTCTCATCAAACCCTAATTCAATTGTTACATCCCCTAGACAAGTCAACTCATCGAATGATTCCTTCTATGAAAGTTTCCTGGCCCGAATCCTTCCTAAAATGCCCCCTTGGGACACCAGTCTAGCCTAAGCCTTGAGACAATGCGATGCAGAGCATGCAGGCCCACTGTGGCCCACACTGTAGTGCACTTAGGCCCTCTTTGACCTGCGCTGAGCGAGATTGAGCAAAATTTGCATAGGGTTCTGGAAATATTCCTTCATTCTAGATTATTCTAGAAGGATCCCATCTCTTATCTCCTCCTATGAGCTAGAAATTGGATAGGCTAAGTATCCATTAACCTCCTATCCTCTCATCCCTTGCTCCATGGAAACTAACTCCAAGTTTGGAAGGCCATTTAATACCCTCATTTATGAAAAAACCACCTCCATTTCCTATAAATTGAGCACTCATCATAGTGATCAAGGGGGCTATAATCTTGTGTTTGCAAGGAAATTCTGTTGGTTTGAGAACCGAGTTTATGTTAAGCAATGTTATGCTGCTAGAGTTGTGTTCTTTTGATGTGGCGAGGGTTGGATTGAAGCTGGACGAGTGGCATAGGATCAAACTGTATTAGGTGATACTCTTCCTTCTACATTAATAAAGAGCTTATTCCTTTTCTCATATGATTGTTCATATCTATGATGATTATGTGTTTCGATGTCTTCGATTCCATTATTTTATAGTAGATAGATCATGTATGCTTTGATAATTTCTTGTTTCTATTTCTCTTAATATAGGTGCCTTTTGAGAGGATTTAGTTCAAGTGGGAGTGACGGGAGCGATTCAAAAGAGATGAAGAAAGTGAAAGGCTACAATTAAGTTCCTCCATCTCAACTATCTTCTATAAGAAAAGGTTAAACTACTTTCTTTCTATTGTTCCAGGTGTAGTCACCCACCTAGGGAAAATGCGTTTATCTGTAGATGCAAATTCCATATAACAAGGAGGAAGAGGAAAAGAAAGACAATTGGTTGACCGTGATGATTTCCCCTTGATGAGGAAAATCGAGCATGTAGAAAAGAGAGGAGGCTACAAATTTCATAGAATGAGTCCAACTCTACCTGAGTAGAAGATTATAGTAAGGATTTTCATCAACAATTTCGACTTCGACATTAACTATCTTACCTTCTAAGGTAATGGAAAGATTAGGAAGGACACTAAATAGTCGAGAATCTTGTCCATCAAAGGCTTCCAACGTGTTAGGTGATTGGTTCATGGTAGGAGAACCGATTTCCTTCCAACAAGACACATACATGATGCAGGTGGAAGCACCTTCATCAATGACAATCCTATGAATTATCTTTTCATTAATTATCACATGAATAAGAAAAGAAATCTGATGGGGTAAGCGTGGAACATGGTTTTCCAGATCAAAGAAAATGAGATTGGAATAAGATGGATCAACACCTCCAATGGCCAATATTAATTCTTTCCACTGAGAGGGACAACTTTAAAGGACCTCGAGACAAGACATAGCTGATGGTGCTTAAGCCAAATCATTAACAATATTGTAATGCTGAGCAGTTCAAGCGTTTGGATTATATAAGGAATTTCGCAACACAGCTCGAGAGGGTGGTCGGACAACAAAATCAGGATTAGGTTGCTCTATATGGAGAGGACCGGATGTAGACATGATAGAGGAAGAAGGGGTATTTCACTCTCTTTCCCTGCTGTTGGGGTTTGATAATATTTAAATCTGGTAGCCACATTTATAGGCGTATTCATCATGAACTCTTGGGAACCTATGGAAGCAGAAGAATGAGGCTGGTCTACCATTTGGGTCTGATGGGATGGAAAGGGTTCTTTTAAGACAACGTAGCTCCCTTTTAGCAAGAGACCTACTTCAGATCATCGGGGAAAATATTTAGTGTAATTATCCTCCTCATAGATGAGGCAGGGATACTTCGGATTTCTTTGAGAAGCATTGCCAACAGAAGATTTAGGAGGGACCTATTTCGGGGCATCAGCTTTGGCCTTGGCTTTGTCCTTCTTTTAACCCTTAGTGGTTTTATTTGCTGTAGTAGATTGGATAGCGTGAACCTCGGACGTTTTACCAGGACCAGGTGAATTTCTAGAGGGATCATTGGAACCTGTGTTGGAGACTGATTTCTACTTGGAAGAAGATTTTGCGGGAATCTAAGACACGGAACCAATCACTCCATCAACAGGTGGTGCAGCCAGAGACTTCAATGCTGTCAGATCAGATGATGGTCTTAGAGCATCGGGTAACATCTCATATAATGTGCCAGATTGTGAGTAGAGTAGGTTCAAACACTGGGCACGAGCGATGGCTTGATCCTTTGTAACACACCCACCCATAGCTATGTCCCTAGCAATTGGGCCGATGAATGATTTGGTGAACCATTCTATCAGCAAACTGATTAGAAATTTAAAACTTGATCAAGTGATGCTGACATCTCCATTCGTGGATGTGATCAGAGATATGGGTCATGGTGTCTTGCATAAGGGATGTAAGCATATAGGTGCCAATTTCGTAGTGAACTGGCAGCTGGAAATGAGTGAGGAAATACAGAGAGAGAGTTGAAGTCACTATAGGTACCTCGAGGAAATTCGATGTACCACTTTGTAGTAGCTCCTATGAGAGCTCTTTGAAAAGGTCGTAGGTGGATAGAATCATCAACGTATGAATTGGAGGAGAGCCAGAGGTGATATGTCATCACGTGGGCTTGTGGATCCTCCTTTGCTTCTCCCTCAAATTTCGAACAATTGCTTAGAACTTTCATTGTAACTGGAGGCTAGTAAGGCGAACGAAGGATAGGATCATTGGTGAGCCTTGAAACATCTGGTAGTTCCAATGTGGCCAAGAATGACAATTGCATATTAAAAGGAATTTTGGACCTTTGAGTAGACTCAAACTAGGGAATCCATCCTTGTTGGTAAGGATTTTTCCCCCACAGTGGAGGATTTTGTCCATATGGAATTTTATTTTGTCCCCACCGTAGGTTATCTTGTCCATAGGGACGATTCTGTGCTAGGTATACTTGATATTGTCCTACCATAGGCCATTGATAGGCATGTGTTAAAAGTCTATTGAGCCTATTGACCTTGGACATAAGGATTTTGAAACTGATGACCCTGGACATATGGATTTTGAACCTGCTGCCCTTGGACATAAGGATTTTGAGCATGTTGCCCCTAGACATAAGAGTTTTGAACCTACTACTGCAAAAGTTGATCTTGACATTGCAAAGGTTGACCTTGGGCCTGAACAGGCTAACCTTGATGATATGAATATACAGCCTACTGCTGCAAAGGATGACTTTGTTGTTGCTGCAAAGGTTGGCATTAAGAGGAAGAAGGTTGGGAGGATCGCTGAACAAACTATGTCTGTAGCTGCAAAGGTTGCTACGAATGTTGCAAATGTTACCCTTTGTGGTTGTAACAGTTTTCCTTACTACTACAATTCTTGCCCTTGCTGTTATGAAGGTTGCCCTTATTGCTACAAGGGTAGCTAGACAGTTCCTGAATACTTCCCGAATTGAATCTAGCCATACTGACCAGGTACAGTGGATTGGTGAGGCTGAACAAAACGTCCATCTTGAGGAATGTAAGGCGGGGAAACCAAGGCTTTTCAACCATATGGAACATAAGCTAATTGCAATGGAGCCCGAGCCATGCATGGTTGCCGGTATTGGACATTACTTGACCCGAATGGATCAATAGGGTTAGGAATAGCACCGTAAAAAGGTTGATTTGTTCCAACCATGTGAGTTTTTGATCTACTCACATTGGTTTTTCCTGACATTATAGAGATATTCAGATCTTTCCCCCCAGGTGGTGGCACAGTATGTCCACTCACGGGAGGGGTAGAATAATTTACCACGACCATTACTTGAACCGGAAGAGTCCATCGAAATGAAGAAATAAGTTGAGATAGAATGGTAGGTTGAACCAGAACTAAAGTGACTGCAGTTCATACAATTGGTCAAGAGGTCATGTTCAAACCAAATGGACCCAGTAGGCATGGTGCCAAAAGACCAGATAGGATTCTGATACAATGACAAGGCACTAGGAGTTCCCAAAATCAACTGAGCTAGAGAGGTATAACCATGCGGAAATAAGGTCTCACTAAACTTAGGATAAATGCTAGATGGGATGCTTCCTATATAAGGGAAACATTTTGGAGGGAAACCATATGCTTTCTCATCACCCACTTGAGGAGTGTGAGTAGCAAGAACTTCTGACTGACCCTTAGAGGAGACTGAGATTTCTCCTTCTGATTCCATGGAAAACAACCAACGACGAGCCAAAGATGAACGAGGAGAGAAATCAAATGGAACACCAGGCTGATCATACAGACTATAAGGATGCTATGGAGACATCTCAAAAGGGTCTCTAACCAGTCCTTGCAGACTATCAAAAGTCTGCAGACTCTTGGGAGTCTGGATAGGATTATCAGGGTATTTTGGGCCAGATTTGTAAGGTGACCTAATATCTAATGGATGTAGACGAGAAGATAAAGTTTGAATACTAAGAAAAATTCCAAGTTCAAAACATTGATCCTCAAGTGACTATAGAAGTTTAGGGAAATTTTCTTGGATGATGTTCCAGATGGAGGAGAGGAAGAGGAACAAGGAAAACCTAATGGTTCAGCCACAATGACTTTGTCTCAAACAAAAGAGAAGAGATATTAATTTTCAAGGCTTTTAAAATATATTAGTGATATACTCACAATGTGGTATAAAATAAGAATATCAGGAATGTGATGTGATCGTGGGATTTTTTATTTTTTTAAGACGCTAAAACGGACTGATGTCTTTTCATGTTTTAAGAGTTGAGAAAAAGGCAAAGATAACTCTAGTCACTTTCAGTTTGAATGAGCTTGAAATGATAAGTGCTTGATGATCTTTTAAATTTAAAGAGTCAAAAAGACCAAAATGACTGTTCAGGATAATCTAGGCAAAATGGATTACCAGGTAACCATGAACTGCAGAATACCTCCCGGTGAACTGAAAATTACGAGCATGCAATCTCCCCGAATGTTGTGTTTGGTGTATGATGTTTACAAGGCAGAAAACTTGGCATTCGATGGATAAAGGATTGCAAACCTAGTGGGTTCTCCCTTTATATACGTGATGGTATGGGTAGCATAAGTCTGTACTAGCACTATCTAATGCTGAAGTGAACAACAACTGCTAGGTTTAAAGATGCCAGAACATGTTTCTAGCCTAGACCTCTAAGTCTGAGCATTTGGTTTTAAATTTGCCTTAGGTTAATTGAACATATTTTAAAGGTTTCTCTTGAAATTAAGTCTCAGTTTTAGGCCCTATCAATGTCACCTGAAAAGATCTTATGTGCAACTATATGAGACAAAGCCTTTTCAATTCAATGAATGCTTACACTAATTGAGAGAAGAGAAAATAATCAATGTAAAAAACAAGAAATTGAAAGTAAGATGACTCTTCACTACTTCACTTTTCAAAACACAATAATGAAAATTCTTTCCACTTCCTACTCTTCCTATGATATTCACTTCAACTAGTCCTTTCAACAGTAACATAGGTTCATTTAATTTCAAATGCTCATGATAATGTGATTCTAGCTTTTAATGACGCTACTCAATGCAACATACCAAGTAAACAAACTAGAATGATGTATTTACTTCAATGGAATGCTAAAATGAATCTTTCACATAAACATTTCAATGAAAATTTCCAAACACCCAAACATCAATCAAATGAAAAGCAGGACAAAAAGAACTCCTTTCAAACCAAATCAAAGACTCAACTGAAACAAACCAAGCAATGTGATCTATGCTCAGAAAGGAGACGTTCAACAAGAGGAGAGCAAACAAAATTTTTTACTTGTTCAATTGAAAACAAATAAAAATAGATGCAAGGACTAAAACACGAAGCAGAAAACCAACAACTTGACTTGATGAGTAGATAAGTTAATGAATGGATAATGACCTAGATGCCCTAGGGGCACAAACCATCCAAAAACTCAAAAAATCTAGTAAGGCAGTCTCAAACCAATCAATAAAAAAAATCAAGCCAACAAAGCATTCTAGCCAGGGAGAATAAAGGCAAACAAGCAAAGAATCAAAATCTATGAGGACAAGACACTGGTAATGATTTAATAGAAATCATGATTTTAACCTACAAACATCAACACAACTGTCTAACTAGAAACATGCACTAGAAGCGGCTGTGGCGCCACTGTTCAAGAGGAACTCGTGTTGGTCGGTGCTACTATTAGAAAATTAACAACGTTGATCGAGGGATTCAAAGAAAAAGAAAAATTTCCACAAACCAAAACTAGACCTGCCACTCTAAATTCAAGAATAAAAGTAGTAGATAATGCAAAGTACAGATCACAAAAGAGAAAGAGTGAAATGAGAAAAGTTTTCCCAAATCATTGAAATGAAAAACAATCCAAACAGAGGGATGGATCCCCAGCAGAGTCACCAATTCATGGAGTAGGAATATTCTCTCTGTGGATAGAGACAATCCCTCTAGCCCAGAAGAGAGCGTCTAGCCATAAACAAGACAATCTGGCATAAGTTCCTTTAGATTGAGAATGAATAAGATCCTACCTCTTGTATCGCTAATCCTTGTTTGATGAAGTCCTTGTGTCTTTGCTCCAACGATCAGCTCCTTAATGTCAATCAAGCACTTGAAACAAATAGACAAGAAATCAAATCACATATGATATCATATGATATATTCAACCTACTTAAGAGGCTAAGGAGTCTTACACTACCAAATAGCATATCCAATTGATATAGGAAACATAATATCAGTTGTATTATTATGAAAAAAAGGAAAGTACAACCTGCACCTTAGCATTGTAGGTTTCCTTCGACGTGTCTGGGTTCTAGCACTAGTGTTAGAATCTCATGATTCACCCTCAAAAATTGTATGTTCAAGGCTTCTTCCTCTTTTGCTCCAAACCAAACAAAACTACACGCTTATTATCCCTTTAGAAGCATAAACTAGAAGGCTAAGTCTCTCAAGAGTTGTTTTGGCTATCAAGTTTTTGTAGATTATTCCAACCCTTTCATTAGCTAGCTGAGTTTGGAAAAGGAGGAGTTTATATAGCTTGAGAGAGGGGAAATGGATCCTCTTATGATGGGAGAGGCCTTATCTCTTTTGGTCTGTTCCATTTTAATAGGGGAAATAATACCAAACAGTCTCTCTCGACTCTATCTCACCTAACCATTTACCAGACTTCCATTCATGAAGCTTCTAAACCTGGAAGATTTGACTCCATTTTTAAAAAATTTCCAAAAGAGGGTTGACGTGGGTCATGAATGGATAACCAATGTTGTTTGGAGCTACGACTAGTGTTAGACTCTACAAATCAGCGTAGGGAAGAAACTGAGGGACAGTGCCAGAATTGAAAATTGAGTTTGAAGGAATATTCTTGGGAAATGATGTAAGAGGGAAATGTTCTGTAGATGAAGAGTGATGCGAGGAAATGTTCTTTATGATAGGAAAACACATGAGGGTCATTGTAGAGGTCCTCCAGGATCAAGGAACGGGGAGTATAGGGACAGTGACAAAATGTTGTGTAACAAGGTCATCTATACTCCTTTATGTTTTTTAGTATATACTAGGAAAATTTTCACATATTTGTTTTCGTCTATTTCTAGATCCTCCCATAGGAATAAAGGGATCATTTCTATCTGCTACTGTGAGAGATATTATTCCATGCATTAGGGTGATTAGAGGTGCACTTTGTGGCAAGGAAAGGACAAGTCAACTTGGAGGATCTCTCCTACAAGATCAACACCTATTTTTGGTTGTAACTCAGTCCATTTATATTAATGCAAAGAGTTCTTTGTTTTCCTATATATGATGTTATGATTTCATGTATTTAAACACTATGTTGATATATTGAATAAAGTTATTAGATGATGTTTCATATATCCCATAGATTGTTGGCTCATCTTGTCTGATTATGTAGGTTCTAATTATAGGGATCACAACTAGGATTGGAGAATACAAGGAAAATAAGGAGAAAAGCATGCGATGGATTCTAGGTAGGCTTCATCTCGTTATCTATTTACTTTAAGGAACACATCAACTTCTTTGTATTTATGTTTTTTCTAGGTGAGTCCGCCAGGCCTAGGGAAGATAATTCTATTTGCAATCATAGATTCCATATAAAAAATTGGAAACTCCATTAAGGAGAATGGTGTATTCCCTTGGTGGTTTTTTTTTCCATTGTTCTTGTCTTACCTCTTCTTCATACATTTACTATCTTATTCAATCGAGAACAAACCTAGGAAGACCCTTCACTAAGTTTCAATTGCAATTTTTGTGTTAGGTAACATTGCATCTCTTGACCATAACACTCTCTAGTCTAGAGATAAATCATTTCACCCCAGCTAAGTCTTATTTGTGTTTGTGTTGCAAAATATTGGTGCCTCCTTTTCACCTGCATTGGCCCCTATTCATGCACAAATTTTATTTTATCCACATTTTCTCTTTGACCAGCCTTCTTCTAGCTACTCTTTCTTGAGTCTTTTAGTGTCTTGTGGTCTCTCTAAAGCCTCCATTTGGTTTTCTTTTGTTCTTGAGTTCCTTTGGTAAGGATTTGTTTATATTTTACTTTGTTCTTATCATTAAGTCATTGAAAAACTGTTTGTTTAGTCATTGAGTGCTTGAAAGAAATGGCATTCCAGTCATCGTTCTGAAAAGTTTTCTTTTACCAATGATTAGACAAATATCTTAGTTTTCATATGAAAATTAAGTGGATTACAAAAGAAATTTTTTATGTATCATGCCTTGCATCTATGGTTTTTTATGTGAAATTGGAATTCCATAGTGCAAAATTGCATTTTTTTCTTTCATTTTTGCAAAATTCCCCACCCACGTGCCCCCCCCCCCGCACACAATCACCGGGTAGGCTGAATTGTGTATGAGTGTCAATTTCCTTTGGGTGTCAGCTCTTTTGATTTTTGAAAATTTCACCCAATTTCAGTTTGATCCCTCTGTTCATGCAATCTTAGATTACATTTGATTTCATTGGAATCTTCTTGTGTTTATTTTGAATATTTCTCTTTCCTAGATCACATTTCCATTGTTAGATTCTCATTTTCACAACAAGAAAGGAAATTGTGCACAAATTACATTTGTATAATTTTTAGGGGAATAGTGCATAGATTACATTGCATGGTTTGACATAATTTAATATTTTGACTTGACTTGGAATAGTGAAGTTAAAAGATATAGTCAGGAAGCTTTTGTTTGCTGCACATTTGATTGTCGCATCATTGTTTGCACCTCTTCTCTACACTAGATAGCTTTCATTGAAAATGAAAAGAGTTCTTTTTATCATGTTAGTTGCATCATAGGCGTGTTTAGGTGACATCGAGTTTTGAGCCTTAAAACTAGAATATAATTCAAGATCAACTCTAAAATTCATTTAAATTAACCTAAGAATCATTTGAACTTAATGACGCACATAGAGGCCTAGGATAAAGACATGTTTTGACATCGTTAAATGCAGGAGCTATCATTTTTTTTCAACATTGTATCCCGGGGGTAATATCCATTTCATGTACATGAATGTATCTGATCATACTCCATCGAACTATGGGTATATTGTATGGAACTCCACACATGAAACGTATATGGGAATGCTCTCATCAAATGGTTACACATTAGACAACACTACTATAGACCACACTTCCACGTACCATCGAGTATATTTTGGAAGTCCCCTATAGGTTTCTATCCTCGCCATAGGTAACCGAGTCTACCACTTTGTATAACATGATACACCAAACACAACATTTAGGGAGATTACCTACATGTACGTTAAGTCCTTAGTTCTCCAAGGTGTATATTGTAGTTGACAATTACTTGGTAAACCCTTTTGCGTAGTTCCCCCTTTTTTGTTTTTATGTCTTTATTTTATAAAATCAATTAATTGACCATGAAATAACATCATCTTCATGGAAAAATTCCTTATTACATCTTAGGTTGAGGCTGATATCAATGATTCCCAAGTCCACCAGTCAAGGAAAACTCTCTGACAGTTCCTAGTCCTTTTCCTTCTTTTGGAAATATTGGTGGTCCTAATATGGAAACATTGTCCCTTCCAAGATTTACCATTGGTTTTCTAGTTTTTTTTTGTTTTTTTTTCGACCACTATGGTTCTGAATGTCCAAACTTCTTCTCAATCAAGTTCTACTCCACTTGAACAATATCAACCTCAAGTTGAACCTTTTCCTTCTTCACCTGTTGTTTCTTCATCCCTTTCTTCCTCTTCACCTTGTGAAAGTCCTGATTTTAGTAACCAGGAAGCTAAGAAGAATAAGAAAAGGATCAAGAAGAAGAATAAAGATAAGCAGGGGGCCAACCAAGCAACCATTTATACCCATGAAACTAGTATGGAGGAACCTTCCAATCAGCACTTCAAAGTTGAATTCCCTTGCATGTTATGTAAGGGTGACCACCTTCTTAGATATTTTCCTTGTATTCCCAAGATATTAGAAGTGTGGTCTATAGGCTCACATCAACCTTTTTCATCAACTTCTCGAGATCATGCTAGTGATAAAACCTCAACTAATGATAGTAAGGTCTAGGGGAAAAAGGGTAATGTAAAATTTTCCTATAAGTTATGTGAAGGGAATCATATTATTCACCTTTTTAGCTATATGGACAAAGCCTCAAAAGTGTTTGAAAACATTACATCTTCTCAGTCTCATCTTCCGACTAGTTATCAAATATTTCTCCCAACCCTCCACTAATTTATGAAGTGATTGATCCGAATATGAATCCAATCAATCCACTCTCTCTAAAGGTGAATCCCATGAGTCCTTTCCTGACCAATCATTCATTGAGAAAATGGTTGACTCGATTCCACCTTCATTGGATCGCACCTTTCCTGAAGAGAGTGAGGATCATACTGCTTAGCTTCTCCTTGTTTCTTCTAATTCTATTAGACAAGGGGGCATTTCTCCCATTCCCATGAAACCCGTTGAAGGAAATAGGCCATTGCCTTTGACTGGAGTTGATTAATACAACCTCATCTCCCTTCTTACATGCCTTTTAAGATCATGCAAATTCAACGCGTAATTTGCATAAAAATATAATTTCACGTTGTCATCACGTCTGTTTTTAAAATAGACGCGATGATGTGAGGTCGATAGTTCTATTTTTTTGTGATCATCGCGGAAGAACATCACTTTTCTGCGATGATCAGAGCGCGTTATGTGTGATTTTTTTTGGTCATCGCGGACCCAATGGGTATACCCGCGATGACCGAGTGGCGGAGCTCGGTCCAAAAATCTGCCTAAACTAACACATTTAACGGTCAAAATGCATGAAAAAGATATTGAATTGAAGCGCAGGACGAAGTCTATCTACCTGGACAGAGTTTCAGGGTGAACGATGGATGAACATGGCCGAAATTAGCTCGCCAACTTTGGTGCTCCCAAATGCTCCACAGTAGAATGAACAATAACAATGGTAAAAATGGATGGATTAACCCCTTTTTATAGTAATTTTTGGAAATTAAAAAATTATATTTTCTAAATGTGAGTTTTTTCTCATTTTTAATCACATGGTTAAGTTAATATCTAGTTTTTCAACTATGTATTTATGTATATTGTTCATTTCATATCGAATGGGTTTACGTGCGATGTGTTTTGTGTAGAGCTACAGGTAGTGGATTCTCGTGTACACTTGATCCATGAAGTCGTCTTTAAGCTCTTTTCCGAATTGAAAAATGAAAAGATCACCGAGTTGTTCCTCTTGACACGTTAAAAGTAAATAAGAGACGGTTGCCTTTAAGCTCTTTTTCGACCGTCTAAAAGCAAAAAGATTGCCGGGCCTTTGTCGTTTCAAGCTCGTTATTGGTTTCGAAATGACGTGATTTCGGTTGCTTTTCTACTTTTTCAGGTCGAAGTCACTAATCATGAAAAGTACTCCTCGATCGTAATGGTCGGGCAGGTCTTTCGAGTATTGTTTTATACTTTTTTAGGCTCGAGAGACACAAATCTATGAAAAAGGACCCCATTGGAGTTTTCTTTTTCGTGTCTTTTTCAAACTCTCTAAACATGAAAAGGAATTCGAGTTTTACCTATGTCGGACTCGTTAAACCTTGACGACATTGGACTCGTCACCATGATGAGACTCGAGCTTCTCCTCCCTGTGGCTCGTTAAAACTATTACTAGGTTGGACTCAACAGCAGGTTTATCATTGATTGTCTATGGCAGCTAGTCACTCTTGAACATCGACACTTCTGCTTCTTGTCAGGTTGGGACATCCATACATCGTCATTTGGCCTTCCATGGGTTTGGGTTGTCATTTAGCCTCATTCCATCTTATCCATGCTATCTCCCTTAAGCCTCTGATCCTTTGGTACCTGAATGTTGCCACCATCTGGAGACGTGTCGCCGACATGTTCAAGAGTATAATCCTTCTACAATTTACACCTCTGTCTCCTTCTCTGATACTCTGTTTCACCATCTATCACTTGTTCCTTATCTCGTGTCATTGATGGGGGAAACATTATGGCCCTCCTGCGACGGGTCATCTCTTGTCGACATCAGCTCATCATCCAGGAGATTGATCTAGAGATCCCCTTTGGTACCTTAGAGCTTGCATGCCTCAATGGAAAGTTCTTCGCACCTGACGGTAGACTTTCATCATTGGTTGTTGATTGGGTGATTCCATGAGTGTTCAACTTCAGCTCCTTTTTCACACTCCGTGGATTGTGCTAGCTAGTACCTTGAGAACCATTGGCATTATAGGTGGCTTCTCTCGCGCTTGTTAACGGTTTCCATCATTGACCGGTAATCAAGTGACTTTCTATCATGCTTGACCTCAGCACATCTACTCACATGTTATAATTTGTACTGTGATCAGATAGGTTCAAGACCCCGAACTCAGATTACATATGTTGGGGCTGCGTGGATTTTCTTGTGACTACATGACTCATTGATGGATGGTTGTGACCATACTTGAGTCTTGATGGATGGTTTGGACCATACCTTTATCATTATTATGGTCTCATTAGCTGGATGGCTGCATCCATACCACATACCTATTTCGTAGGTCTTTTGGATGGCTGCGCCCATGCCTAGACTACATGTACTTCAGAGGTATCAGTTCGACTTGTGTATAGGTCCTTCTAGATGGTGTTCCAGCTCAGTCAATTTTGTAAAGCATTTCACCCCTCCCACTCTCTCGGGCTTCATACTTTAGGGGGCATCTGTTACACAGTAATTTATCACCACTTTCACTCTCGGTCTTCTCACTGTGTCATGTGTCCATGTCAAACATGCTTATGATAGACAAATTCTCTCCTATGCTGCCAATTGACCCACTTTTCCTAAGTTATCTACCTCATCATGGCGATTGGCTTTATAAACAGACTGAAAGGCGCTCATGAACAGTCCATGCATGCTACAAGTGTGAAAGTACATCTGATTCCTGTGATGGCCCGATTTTAAGCACCATGACCGGGCTATGTGTTTCCTTCAGCGATGATCTAACTAGTTGTACTGATCACTAGCAATGTCAGTGCTGAACCCCAGTTATGTGCCTGCGATGATCCAGATTGGGTGAATTTGTTCCAATAGTCGGCCTTCTAGATGACTCCAGACCTGGTTGTTGGCCTAGTCTATGTCGCCCTTCCCTCCCTGGTGTGGTAGTTCCGTCAATTGTGCTACCTTCCTTTGGGATAAGCTCACTCTTCCACCTTTCATGGAAACTCCTTCTCTTATTTAAACTCTCACCATTGATATGCATTGCTAGTTCTGGATAGTTGGCTAGTTGAGCAGTGCTGTTAGTGTTTTGTGAGTTTGTTAGATAGCTGGTGTGAGTGTGGCAAGTGTGGGATTGTTGATAGCTTGTGGAAGGTTGTGAAGTGCCCTTAATCTTGTGTAAAGCTTATGAGTGAGAGAGCTCTTGTATGTTGGGAGATCCATCTCAAAAGAGTGAATGCTTGAAGAACATGCTGGTTGGACCCTTTTGAGAAGGCTTGTGACGTCAAGACTTTGGTCGTAAGCTGACTCTTATTTCATTATTAATGCAATCAATAATGTTTTCCTATGTCTTGTATGAAATGTAGTTGATAGCTCATGACTTCTTGACTTTGTGAGTAAATAGTTCATTGTTGTTTCCAGTTACGTGCTTTGTTGTATTTTCTTTACTTTGTTTCAGGTTGATCACTCATTGAGGAGAAGGAAGCAGAAGCTGGAGCAGCGCAATAGAACTCCATCGACCACCGGTTGAGGTAGTCCTCCAACTTTAACTATTTAAGGAAAGATATTGTTGATCTGTCGTTGTTTGTGACTAGACCAACTCTAGGGCTAGAGGGGTTGCCTTTGTCCATAAAGGGAACACTTTCTTGCATCACTTATCCAAGGTGCTTTAGATTTCAGTCTTCTCCTTGGCCGTGACTATGTTTATGCCATGGGGGTCCTTATCTCTTCACTTTTTTGTGTGGTTTGTTTTCCACACGATGGAAGAATCGTGACCATAGATCAATTGTCGTTCTTTAGTCACCCGATGCCTCCTATGCCACCGTCATCCCCTATCAGTTCTTGCTCGCAAGCAGTAACTTCTTTGCCATAGGTCAATTATGTGGCTACCCGTTCCATCGCTGCCTCTACTGATGATCATGCAGATGATCTTATACGTCATGTACTGGGGGCATTGGAACCTGATCTGTCATTAGTGCCTCTTGACATGTATTCCTCATCGAGCGCGTCCCTTCCATCTCGTGAAGACCTCCTGGGAGCCATGTTCTCATAAGGCCCAAGAACAGGAGTTGAGCGTAGTTCTTAATCTTGTGTCAAGCTCGTTAGAAAATGAAACAAGGAGTCATGAGGATAGTTTGTTCCTGTCTCAACCTCATTAAAAATTGAACTTGGGTGTTGTTAGCTCTTGCTGCAGCAGGTATTCATATTTCATGATTGGCATTTCACAGGCCAAATATGTTGTACTTTTCTTGCTGCAATGCTCCATATTTGCTCAAACAGTCTCCAAATGAAGAAGGCTACTTCAAGTTCATTCAATTGCCTTCAAATTTTGTAAAGTTTTCCTGGTATCGCTACTGTTAGTTAAAGGGAGGTCCAAAGAGTTTAATCTTGGTCTCCCTAGGTTTAAATTTCTTGTTCTAGAATATAGAGATTGTAAGTCTGTCCAAACAGTTTAATCTTGGCAGACTCTTAGATAGATAGAGAAATAGAAGAGTCCAACAGTTTAATCTGGGCTCTGGAAGAAATAAGGGTAGTATGTAGATAGGAAAGCATCAAAAGGAAATGTATGATGGGTTTGCAAGTCTAAGTGCACCCCCAAGAAAAAGAAGAAAAAATGTTAGGAAAGTAGGCTGGGTAGGTAGTTCTGAGGATGTTGAATTGCTGACAAGTTCCAAGTTTGCAGGCATCATATCATGCAAAATGTAATCAACAAAGATTCGTAAGCAAAAAGGCTCAAATGAGGTATAACTAACTTCCCTCCTCTGTTTTCCCCAATCATTAACTAACATTCCAAAAGAGGTCAAGATCTGCTTGACACCTCTTAAGTTCCTCATCTTCATCATTCCACTTGAGTAAAGATCTACTTTACTCAAAGTTGTTCCATATCTTCTCCCGAAGTATGGTCTTACCCCCTGTAACAGCCTAAGTCTCCCGAACTTAGCGCTTTCTTATCATCTCCATATTAACCACTAACATTATTATCTAGCTCCCTATGTTTCCCATCCCCGTATTAATATTAACTAAAAATCCCTTATGTAATATCCCTCCCCTGGTTGAAAAATAACCATATCAGTTCCTGGGAATTGCTCAGTTTATTAGAAACTAAGCAAGAGTCCGACCTCCTAATCACTTCCCAAAATACGATGGACTCCTTCCAAAGTATAAAGCTCCCCCGAGGTAGATGGACCCCTTCCGAAAACCTTATATGACCTTCACACTCATTTACTTACCTTTCCCCTTAAAACTGTTTTCGCGTCGCAACCTCGCACTCTCGCATTCATACCAAGCATAGCCCATCCGTCCCCCGCTGATGCGATATTGCGATATCGACGATTGGTGATCACAAATGCCGAGTGTCCAACTCGTCCACCTTTCCTCTCCGCCGATGCGATATCACGATATCGCATATCGGCAGTCGCAAGTGCCAAATGCCCAACCTAATGATCCCCCTCCTTCCCGCCGATGCGATATCGCGATATCACATCAGAGTCTCTTCACCACAGTCTATCAAGTACCTCACCACGTCGCGCTGTACCAGGGACCCACAATTGACGCCATCCTCAGTACAGCCGACGCCTTGCTTACGTCAGCAGCCAGAAAAGCCGAAAAAGCTTCGCGCAGGAAGAAAAGTCGCACTTCGGAGCTCCAGATCAAAAAACAGAGGCAGTTTTCGATGTGCAAATAGCGCGAAGCACTATTCGCGCATCGCTACGGGAAATAGGCCATTTCGAGGAATCTTCAGGGAATCTTCCAGTAGCCGAGCCCACTGCGCGCCGAAAAAGCCCGAAAATCACCCAAGCGTGCCAAAGGATCCGGTTTGAAGACAACAGTAGATCAATCACAGAGTTTAAAGTGTATCAGATCAAATCAGCAGGTATCAAGCATGTCAAAGAGTATCAGTCGACAGCAGAAACCATTAATGTAGCGGCAAAGTGTATCAGAGAAAATCTTGAGCGACAACCCAAAGTAAGAGAAAATTGAATATCTTCCAGTAGATTCACAGCAGGAGAGCGAAGTCACTTGAAGCTCTCAAATCATAATAATTGCACATTCAATTCACACCAAAAGCCGAACTGCAGCCCCACAGCTCATTTACTTCAGCAGCGCCGCATCTGGTCCCCAAGGACCACCTCGTCACCTGTTCCAGTTCAGCTGCCACCAGCGCAGTCAAAAAAGATTTACTTGCATTTAATTTCAGTAGCATTTAGATTGTCGAAGAGTTCTAAGCAGATTTGTCAAGGTCAATTGTAATGATGTCTTCTTGATATTTTGTTTATAAATACCACTCGAAGCGATATTGTGAAGGGTTGGTTGGTTGGTAGTAGTAGTTGTTGGTCAGTTTCCTTTCTAGCAATTTCTCTGAGTAAAGACTCGCACTGTAACTGTCATATTTTTCATAATCAAAGATTGTTGAAAGCATGGATTGCGAAACAACTTGCTGTTTTCTCTTGGCCAAGGAATGATCACGGAATTCCTGTGTCTCTGCATGAACCAATAAGTGTTCTTCTTCCCTGTTTATTTTATGTTTTTATCATCTTTCCGCCTTTCTAAGTTGCAAGAAAAAAGAATAGCTTAAGATTTGTTTAAATACACCTTAAGTTCAATTTCTACACTTTTCGATGTTTTCTGCTGAAACAGTTATGAGCTAGAATTCTTAACTGCTCCGGGATCCCATTCATCCACTTCTCCCTTTGTCAGCATGATGAAATGATTCTCTTTTGCCTTTCATCCCTGATATTCATTCCGTACTTTCAGCAGACTGAATATTGTATCCTGCTTGGCTATCCCGCTCCGTATCCCCTTGTGACCAAGAAAATGCTCGCATGCCTCAATCTGTGACTCCATGCCCAATGGTTCAGAACTTATAACACCTTATTGTGCCTCTTTACTCAAGGATCCTACCTTCCTTCCAATCACAGTCAACATTCCCTTGAAGTTAGAAAGCTAGCCTAAAATCATCAACTAAGGTTGAATCTAGATCAACTAAGGTTGAGTCTAAAGGAGAGAGCCCTCTCCGATTGCAGGTGGGCTAGAACCTACAATCAGAAGATTGGTTTGTGGTTACCTCGGTCGTATCCCTAATAGGAGCATAGGGACAACTTGAGTGATAACATAATGGCGACTCCACTGGGGACCTCCTCAGATAAATCAATGCAACTAATCTGCATCCTCACAGAGGAAGAAACCTAATTTTAATCGGCCGACCTACGCGGTTGCATATTTTGAGAAATCTTTCAAAGTTATATTAGAAGCTGGCTCCTAAGAAACTGACACGTAATACACGATCAAATACTGATCCCAATAACCCACCTACTATTGGAAATCCGAATCTAATTCCGAAGATCATCAGGCAGCAAAAACAAAAAGACTGCCAGACCCCTGTTAGTCCTGAAGTAGTTCAGCCAATTGTTGTGCCAACCCCCGTCAAAGTTCTAGTCCGATCCACCCCGAATTCCTCTGGCTCGTCGCCCCTTTCTCTGAGCAGCTCTTCCAGACCTCAACCCCATATCCATAGCCCATCGGTTACTCCTTCTTCCCCGGTTATTCCTATAGTCCCCCTCGCCTTAGGCTTTCTGCTAATCCTCATAGTCATGGCTAGATATGCACCATTGCAACTACCTGCTAATCCCAGGGCAATGCCTCAGGACTATCAATCGAAAATCACTTACTTTGATGGCACAACCTCTTGCACCACCCTACAACATACAAAGAAAATGTAGGATTATTTCGAGAGTTATGAAATAGACGATGATAGCGTAAGAATGAAGATTTTTGTTCAAAGTCTAACCGGTGATGTCAGAACCTGGTTTAGGGCACTTCCACCTAAATCAATACTAAACCCAGAAGCCTTATACCAAGCCTTCATTAACAGATGGGAGAAAAGGAAGGACCCCCTGCACATTCTATCAGAATATGAGTCTATCAAGAGAGGACCTAGGGAAGTTGTTCTGGTTTACTGTGCTAGATTTAACAATGTTTACAACGCGATACCACCGAATCTAAGACCTCCACCCGACCTTGCTTTGTACAAATTCCCGGATGGCTTTGATGCCGAGATGGCGTATCGATTGAGGGAAAGAGAAAAGCCTGGCAGAAATGCAAGATTTCGTAGTAAGCGTAGAAGCGAACCTAATCGCCAAAAGAAACAGAACCAAATTTGAGAGAAAAAACACTTTCAAAGAAGAACCCTCCTCTCACGAGCAGAAACTGGATGCGATCATCAGTTCTATGAGAAGAATGGGAGATAGGTTAGATAATGTGGAGAGAAAAACTTCATGGGAAAATCAACAGCCCAACACCGCAAGGAACCCAAACTTCAGAAAAACCCAAAATATGAACATGGGTAGGGCTAATCAGGATCACGACATCAGACCTCCATTCCAAGAGAACTTTGCTGAGGCATCTACATCTGTTGATCCCACAAACGGGACCCTGATGAACCTGGTTGATTCAGAAAATGGACAACAATCCCCCTTCACAGAAGAAAACCCACCATACCTTAACATAGAACAATTCCGCACTAAATCGGGAGAGTCCTTTGAATTTAAACATGGGTATGACACTGCCATATATGAGGTACATAAGCAATACAAACTAAGAACACAGACTGTCGATGTGTCTCCGCCCAGCAAGGCAAAGGAGGGAAAACAACCCAACAAGGCTAAAGGGAAAATCACCAACAGTCATACAATTGACAACCAGGTCCCGCATTCGCAACAAGTTATTGTAGAAGATGTAACAGAAACACATCGTTCTGTAGAGCAACCGATGCAGTCTTCTCGCCCTGAAAAGGACCTGGAAAGCATTCATGAAAATATCCCCAGAACAGAGAAACCACGGACAGTCATACATAGTAATACGCACGTTCCAAAGGGAAATACAGAAAATACGTCGGAGAACGAAAAACTCACCAGTGTTAATACCCGGAACCCGACAAAAAAGCCATTCAGCCTAGAAACTGAAATCGGGAAGCTTAAAATCTCAATCCCCCTCTCAGAACTGGCTAAGCACACTATGTATAGAAAACAAATTCAAAAATCGCTCCAACTACCTGAAATCAGGGATGATGTAAACATTCTAGATGACACCCCTGAATTATTGTTCGGGCCAAAGGTTGACGGAAAAACAGCATTCGGACCTGTTCCGCCTTTCTATATCAGCCTGCACATACACGATAAGATACTGCACAATGCTATGTTTGACTCAGGCGCCTCACACAACCTTATGCCCAAAGCCGTAATGGAAAAGTTAAACCTCGATGTCACTCGACCCTATAAGGATCTGTATTTGTTCGATTCAATTCAAGTCAAATGCGTAGGCTTAATCAAATATCTTTGCGTATCCCTAGTCCAATTCCCGAACAAAACGATCTTAATGGACGTAGTAGTTGTTGACATACCCACCAAGTACGACATGCTGCTATCCAGATCATGGGGAGCAAAACTGCAAGGATCCCTTCAACTCGACCTCTCTTACGCCACTATATCCGTCTTTGGGCAACCAAAGAGACTCTATAGGGAAACACTAATGAAATATGTGGTGAGTAGTGAGGAGAAACCCCAAAATTTTCTGATATACTCGATCCATTCTGATATGGATTCTTTTATTTTGTTTAATGATAATACAAGTCTTCCAAATTCTGACAAACCGCTAGCCCTAGAACAAGAAACCAACGCTAGTGAAAGGCCAATCGCCAACTCGCTTGAAACTGTCTCAACAGCTCAGGCAACCAACACAGGACAGGAAGAAAGTCCCGAAATAGAAGTCACCAACTCATCTTCTCTGCATGCCCCTCAAACCCCCAATACACACCTTGGACCTGAAGTCTCATGGTTTTTAGAATTTGATGGTGCAGTTAACAAGTTAGGAGCAGGGGCCGGAGTATGGATTTACAAAACTCACGAAAATCATGCACAAGGCCATGCCTATAGGCTCAATTTTAAATGTACAAACAACATGGCAGAGTACGAAGCCCTTCTCCTAGGCCTCAAACTGCTCAAAACTTTGGGAGCTACCACAATCTCCATCCTAGGTGATTTGTACCTCATTATGCAACAGATAAAGGGCAACTTCGTCGCCAATGACAGTAGAATGAGAGCTTACAGATCCACTGCCAGTGAATTGCTTAGCACCTTCAGTGATGTTAAGTTAACCAAAATCGTGCGAGAACATAATATTCATGCTCATAGCTTAGCTACCTTCGCCAGCACCTGTAGGTTCCCCTTTGGACCAAGTCACCACTTCACTGCAGAAGTTAAACACAGACCGTCAATTCCTAACAATGTCGAGAATTGGCAGGTATTCAAAGATGATGTCCAGATTAACAATTTTTTAACTATGGAAGGGGAATTCTATAGCACCAACATTGACATGGACGTTACACCAGAAACACAGTGACTAGATCGCATGACCCTAACAGCCCCTATGGCTGAACAGATACTCAACCCGACTATTTTTGACAGCACAAACATAGGGCTACTGAAACAATCTTGCTCACCTAAGGCAGCCGAGGCAGAAGAAGAATTTATGGACCTAAAAGGAAATATTTTGCCTGCTGGCCTGACCCCATTGGAAGACATGTTTGATAACAACGATGTGGCCAGAAAACCAAAAATGGAACCCTTGGATGCCGCTATAGAAGAGCACAACATAGGAATGGCAGAACATCCCAAGATGATTAAAATCTCTAAAAACCTGCCTCCTGACCAAAAGCCCAAATATGTAGATCTGTTCAAAGAATTCCAAGACGTATTTGCCTGGAGTTACGAGGACTTGAAGTCCTACGACACTTCAGTAATCCAGCATACCATTCCCCTAAGGCCGAACCAGAAACCATTCAAACAAAAACTCAGAAGAATCAACCCCATGGTTCTCTCTATGATTGAAAAATAAATAAAAAGAATGTTTGACGCAGGGATCATTGCGCCGATCAGATTCTCGGAATGGGTATCTAACTTAGTCTCTACCAGGAAGAAAACAGGAGAGATAGGACTATGCGTAGACTTGAGAAATTTAAACCAAGTCTCCCTAAAAGACCACTACCCGTTACCCAAAATGGATCACATCTTACAAAGGGTGGTGGGTTCTTCCAGGATTTCCCTACTTGACGGATTCTCGGGATTTAACCAAATTCTAGTTCACCTAGACGATCAAGACAAAACAACTTTCACTACACCCTGGGGAACGTTCAAATACGTTAAAATGCCTTTTGGGCTGAAAAACGTCAGCGCCACCTTTCAAAGGGCGATGGATATCGCGTTCGCTAAGGAAATACATGCTTTCCTTGTGGTTTACTTGGATGATCTGACCCCATTTTCCAAATCCGACTCGCAACACCTTAAGCACTTAAGGCAAATTTTTATCACATGTAGGAAATTCGTTATTTCCTTGAACCCGAAGAAGTCCCTGTCTGCCCTGGAGGAAGGCAGGTTATTAGGGCATATAATATCAAAAGATCAGATCAAAATCGATCCAGAAAGAATTCAGGCTATCCTCCAAATCCCTTACCCAAGAAACACGAAAGAGCTACAAGGATTCCTTGGAAAAATCAACTTCCTGAGAAGATTTATCCCCAATCTAGCTGAGTCAATGAGGCTATTGAGTAACATGCTAAAAAAGGACGCCAAGGTGAGATGGTCCCTTGAGGCTAAGCAAGCTTTCGAGATTATAAAAGCGGCCTTGACTCAAACACCTGTCCTTACCAGTCCTCAATTTGACAGAGATTTTATCATTTTTTCTTTCGCATCAGAACATACCATAGCAGCAGTCCTTCTACAGAAAGATGATCAGGGAAATGAGAAACCAATAGCTTTCTTCAGCCGAGCTTTGAGAGACACACCCCTAAAATTTCAGATCATAGAAAAGCAAGCTTATGCTCTGGTCAAAGCTATTAAAGACTTCAGAATTTACATCCTCTACTCTCATGTGATCGCATATGTCCCCAACGCGGTTGTAAAGGATATATTAACTCAAGAAGGATTGGAAGGAAGAAAAGGCAAGTGGATTACGAGCATACTTGAGTATAATATCGAGATAAAACCTACCAAGCTCATAAAAGGACAAGGGCTGGCTAAGCTAATGGCCGAAACAAATTTCCATGCGCTTAACATTAATCAGCTGGACGATGAAGAGGAGCTGGCGACTCCACAGATTAGTGATACCTTCACACAGTCCCCTTGGTACTCTGATATTTGTTTTGTATTGTTAAACCTGTGTGCTCCCCCAGGATTGTCTAGAACTAAAAAAAGATTTTTAAGAATGAAATCATCAAATTTTTGTGTCATAGAGGGTGCCCTATTTTGGAAAAATTATGAAGGCATTTTGCTTAAATGTTTAACTGAGGATGAAACTAACAGCGTCATGAGAGAATTTC